>JASDQU010735498.1:261195-302577 GCA_032191745.1 Picea mariana
AAGCAAATCCAAGAATACAACCTTTAGCTAGAAATGCCAACACATGGAAAAAGAAAGATAGTGAAAAATATGCTCTAGTACTTTGAGCTCAAAGACAAAAGAACCCCTGGTATATTGACAGTATATATTCCAAACACATGATTAGAGACAAAAGTAAGTTTATGTCTTTAAGTGAAAGAAAATCAGGAAATGTAACCTTTGGAAATGATGCACCAGGAAAAATCAAAAGTAAAGGAATGGTAAGTCTAGGTAATGGAAAAGGGAAAGCTCAATATGTGTTGTTTGTAGATGGTCTGAAACATAATTTGCTTAGTGTCATTCAAGTTTGTGACAGAGGATGTAAATTTGTTTTCACTTATAAAGATTGTAAAATATAATCTGTGAATCCAGGACAGTTGATTGCAAAAGGCATAAGAACAGAAAACAGTGCCTATGTTTTGAAATAATAAAAAGAAGAATGTCACTAAAGAAAGTATGATGAAAGTTGGTTATGGAATAGGAGATTTGGACACCTAAATTTTGATCATCTAATCAAACTTAGAAACAGTGGGGCGGTAAAAGATCTTCCAAAAATATCAAAGCCACATGATTCTATATGAAAACCTTACTAAATAGGAAAGCTAACTCGGACACAGTTTAAATCTAAGAACTTTGCATCAACAGAGAAACCTCTTCAGTTATTACATATGGATTTATGTGGAACATCAAGGAAGGAAGGTACAAGAAAAGAAAATTACTTCACGTTGATTATTGATGATTATTCTAGACTTACATGGGTTTCCTTTCTGAAAGAAAAATCTGAAGCATTTGAAAATCTCAAAGTGTTTAAGGCTCTGACTGAGAATCAAACAGGAAAAATATTGAAGGCAGTAAGGTATGATAGAGGAGGAGAGTTTATTTCAATGGACTTCAAATAGTTTTGTGATAAACATGGGATCAAAAGAGAGTATAATATTCCAAGGACTCCACAGCAAAATGGAGTATTTGAGAGACATAATAGATCAGTTCTGTAGATGGCAAGATCAATGATGAATGAAAGGAATATTGCTCAGAAATATTGGATAGAAGCAATTCATACAGCTGTACATATTCTTAACAAAGCTCATCTCAGGCCACAAAGTGAAAAGACTCCTTATGAACTAAGGTTTGGAAGACCTGCTTCAATCAAGCATTTTAAAGACTTTGGGAGTAAGTGTTATATCAAGAACAATGATGAAAAACTTGGAAAATATGATGACGGGGTTCATGAAGGTATCTTATTAGGATATGCTACAAACAATAAAGGATAGAGATGTTATAATAAGAGGCTTCATAAATTGGTTGATTGTATTGACATAAAAGTTGATGAAGAAATCCCGGTATGAGATGTAAGCAGTGTTTAATCAACAACAGAGGATATATTTGAAGTTGAAGATGGAAAGGTACAAGAATCAGAAAGAGAAGACTCTGAGTCAGATGAAGATACAAATACTCAAGCAGACTCAAATCAGCAGACAGCATCAAATCCTCGCTCCAGAATTACTCAAAAGAATCATCCTACAAGTCAGATAATTGGTGAGAAATACAAAGGTGTGCAAACCAGGAGAAGGATAATCAAAGACATTGAGCAATCACATATAGCCTTCATATACATGGTGGAACCCAAGAACTTTAATGAAGACAGTAAAGATGTAAATTGGTTAAAATCAATGAATGAGGAACTAGATCAAATTGAGAAGAAAAATACTTGGGAGCTTGTTCCTAGACCTGTAGATAAGAATGTAATTGGCACCAAATGGGTGTTTAAGAATAAAATGAATGAAAAAGGAATAAATGTTAGGAATAAATCCATATTGATCTGTAAGGGGTATGCACAAGTTGAGGGACGGTATTTTGATGAAACCTTTGCACTAGTGGCAAGATTGGAAGCCATCAGAATATTTCTTGCCTATGCATGTCATAATAACTTTAAAGTATATCAGATGGATGTTAAGTCATCATTTATTAATGGATATCTAGAATAAGATGTATATGTGGAGAAACCTGAAGGATTTTCACTGACAGATAATCCTGACTATGTCGGTAAGTTGAAAAAGGAATTATATGGACCGAAACAGGCACCACGAGCCTGGTATTATAGACTGGACAAATTTCTACAGGGCAAAGGGTTCAAGAAAGGTATTGTTGACAGTAATCTATACATTAAGTCTGAAGGTGATTATTTATTAGTTGTTTTGGTTTATGTAGATGAAATTATTTTTTGATGTACCAATGACCCTTCAGTTCAGTGGTTTGCTAATTCTATGCAAACTGAGTTTGAGATGTCCTTGATAGAAGAACTGTCATATTTTCTTGGTTTACAAATTAATCAAATTTCTACAGGGCTATCTATCTCTCAAGAAAAGTATTTGAAAGAGATGTTGAAGAAGTTTTAGATGGAAAATTCCTCTCTTGTTAGTACATCTATGGTGGTTGTTTGCAAGCTCAGTAAATATGATATTTCACCTGATGTTGATCAAAGAACATATCGATCAATGATAGGCAGTCTTCTGTACATCACATCATCTCGTCCTGATATAATGCAAGTTGTTGGAATGGTAGGTTGTTATCATTCTGCTCCTAAACAAAGTCATTTAGCAGTTATCAACAAGATATTCAAATATTTTAAGGGTACAATGACTTATGGTCTCTGGTATCCCAAAAATCAGAATTTTCAATTAACTGCATATTCAGATGATGATTGGGAAAACTGTTTAAATGAGAGAAAGAGAACCAGTGGAGGTGAATTCTTCTTAGGTGATTCGTTAGTAGCATGGCTTAGTAAGAAGCAATGATCTATTTCATTATCAACTACAGAGGCAGAGTAAATTTTTGTTGCTACTTGTTGCACTCAGATCTTATGGATGATACAAACTCTTGCAGATTTGAAGCTAACTTATACTAATCCCATTCCACATCACTGTGATAACACCAATGCCATTAGTGTCTTGAAGAATCCCATTATCCATTCAAATACTAGGCATATACTAATAAAGTATCATTTTCTCAAAGAGAAGGTTAAAAACAGAGTTGTTCGGCTGAATTATATTCCTTCCATAGAACAGATAGCTGATATCTTCACTAAACCGCTTGCAATAGCTCAGTTTTAGTGTTTATGCCAGAAGTTGGGCATGACCCTGTTATCAAGTTAAAAAATTCTATCTGATCAAGGGGAGAGTGCTCATATTATATATAATCGAGGGGGAGAATTCTTATTGTATCTCTGATCATGGGGAGAACAGAGTCACTCTCAGTTTTATTTGACATTGATGTCAAAGGGGGAGAAAAGGTGTGGTCTGGATGCTATAGTTGGAGGTCTAAGAAGAATAGTGCAGCCTTTCAAGGTTTCCATCAATGCCAAAGGGGGATATTGTTGGCATGTTTACAGGAAGAGTGTGTGTGTCATTTATGGAAAGAACAACAACAATGAAGAAGAGAAAGCTCAAAAGAGATAGCGCTTTCCAGAAGTGCAAATGAGGTCCAAGAGACGGACTCGCAGGAGGAGCAAAGTTTGATACCTTTGAACACTTAGAAAACCTTCTAAGTCAGAGAGATCGGAAGCTCGGGAGAGAGGGAGACAGTGACCATTGGATTATAGCACAGAGAACCAACAACCATCTAATCGAAACAAGGTGCATGAGCCTTAACGCTTTGTGCACGCAAGAGAAAGGACTCACCAAAGTTTCGAAGTCCCAGAGTATTTTGGGACTGTCCATCATTAAGGAGGACAGGTGGCATAATATCCATAACTCTATAAGTTCGTGGATCAAAAGGAGGTGAAATAGTCGAAGTAATTTGAGACCGTTCATCACCAGGAGGAGAATTCGATTAGTTGATCATTGGGGGAGTACGTGTCAGTTGATCTGAGATTTCGAATAAATCTCACTTCAATAATTTCCAGTTGAGAATTGAAATTCCCAAAGCTTGGAGAGCCGGAGTAAATTTCAATCATCATATCTAGAGGGATACATGGCGATGGATCATGAACTCTGAATAAATAACTTATAGAATTTTCAACTGTGATCTGAAACTCCCGAAGCCCGGAGAGCTGGATATCCGAAGTAAATCTCGATCGCCTGATCATCCGAAATAGATCTCAGTCGTAAGATCATCCAGAGTAAATCTCAAGCATGGGTCTTCTGATCTAGAAGAGACGTGGCATAAATCTATGGATTTTGGGTAAAGGCCCGAAGTAAGCCTCAACCGTCTGATTCAAGGGGACACGCGTCGTTAGATTGTGGACTATGGGTGAAAAACTACAGGAGCAAGCGAGTGTAGAGGAGTTGAATCTCCCAAAGGCTGAAGTCCCGAAGTGAATGAGGACTGTTGATTTGAGGAGGACACATGGCAGGAATCTATGGACTCCAGCTAAAAATGTTCTGGGAGAGCGTGAAGGTTGAGAATTGAAATTGTCAAAGCATGAAGTGACAAAGAAGATTGTGATTGTTGATCGAGAAAGGGGACATAGAACCGTTGATCTAGTTTAGAGAAAAAATCCCCAAAGTAGAGGCAGATTCGTTGATTGAGAAGGACAGGTGTCTGCAGATCATCGAATCTGAAATATTGGCGTATGGAGGAAAGCAGGGTTTGAGAGTTGAAACTCATAGAGCCCGGATCACAAAGTAAATCACAGTCATTGATTTAGGAAGGTTATATCTGATCCACAGAACTTGAAAGGAAATATTTGAACCGTCAGTTCAGGAGCACCATCAAGATCATGATATCGACGATCTCGTCGCATTGCAAGGTCAGAACATGCTCGGGTCTTAATTTTTCGTGAGTGGGCCGCAATCAAAACCACAGTATCACCAAAGGCATAAGTGGAGATTTGTAGTGAATTGCGGGGCGAAAAGCGGATTTCCCTCAAACCACCTTTGGTCGTGCCCACAATCATGTGGTCACATGAGAGCATCACCCAAGGTCACATCAACAGAATATTGAGGAAGGAGCTAGCGTTTATAGGCTCCACATCATAGGTTACGCATTGAAAATTCAAAAATCATCTGTGTGTATTATCCAACGGTGCTGATCAAACTGAATCTGATCGAAGGGTTTCTGTTTCATCTCATAATTTCTTGATCAATTATGACTCAATTACACTAACTGAATCATTGTTCCTGAGAGGTTGAATCATTGTTCCTGAGCATTGGAATCATGATTCCTGAGCATCTTTTAGATTCCCGAATTGAGCGTTGGAGATGTGGAGTGTAACGGATGATGAGAGCAGGAATAAAAGAAAAATGTCATGACAAAGAGAGGTTGTTGTTTCTCTGTAAAAAGTAGTCGAACTGTAAGAAATGAAGAACATAGCATGAACTGAGGGAGAAAATGTAGAGATGAAGAACATAAGCTAGACAGAGAAGAAATGGTAAAAACAACAGACTGTATGAGAAATTAAGCGCAAGAAGATGCAAGCAGGAAAACACTGATGCAGGTAGAGAAGACCAGTGTAGCAGAACCATGATGAGAGTGGTAAGCCATTGATAATTATTGTATCACTGTAATAAATTTCAGCAAGAAAAGATTTATATCACAGGGTGGTAGGGTGGTACTAGGGAGGATTGTTGTCCTCAGAGTTTCAAGTGGTTGCTTAAACACTGGGAGTTGTAGCTTCCATCGGGTTGCAGCCAGAAAAACCAGGGTGGTAGGGTGGTGAAAGGGAGAACCATTATTCTCTGTTATATAGGTTGGTGCATGTGTGACTGGAAGTTGATGCTTCCATCCAGTTGGTGCTAGAAAACTCAGGGAGTTGGTGCTTCCTTCTAGTGGGTGCTAGAGAAACCAGAGGGTTGGTGCTCTCTACAAGTTGCATCTTGTTAAAGAAGAGGTTGTAGCCTCATTTTGAGTTGGTTCTCAAAGATTGATGATGTACAGAACTTAAAAGACTACCTATCATTCTAAGAAGAATATGTTTTCTCCCTTTATGGATTTCCTCATGAATATCTTTCTTTGTGTATATCATATGTGTGATTGATATTTATTATTTATGATGTTCATGACTTGCATAATCTTGATGATCACTTGGAGAACATTAATAATATTTCAATAGGCATAAAATTGTTTAAGCACAGTCACAACTGATTCACCCCCCCCCCTCTCAGTTGTCTTAGTATTTCCAACAAGATTTTATGGGATGGCCCAGGTTTTACCTTATCTCTCCAACAAATCCCTATTCACCATCGGCCCTTCTAGTAAACCATAAGGTTACACCACACATAGAGTGCACAACACAGTCTCACCCGATATGGCTTATGGGTGACTAAAGGATGCAGATGTTTGCATTCATGGAAGGGATTGGGGATGTTCCTTTTACTTCTAATTCAACATGCATTCTACCATAACATTCATCATATCTATTATTTTATCCATTCAATAACATTCATTCTGCATGATTACTCTAGTGCATGCTAATAATAAACTCTAACATATGCATTCATTCATCATAAATCATATAAAATCAACACAACACACATAGAGACACCATTTTACCATGGTTCACCCCCCTTGGGCTACGTCCCCAAAGATCTTTTGCTTCTTATTTAGTCTTCATCAAAATATTTCTTTCTCTCCACACATTACATCATAGTTTTAATACTGGTGAGGTTGATGAACGTCACACCAAGCTCCAAAGCTTGTGACCTGACCCTCAACTACATCTCAAAACTAACTCCATATGAGATATGCATCTCTCAACAAAAAAATACTTTGACTTGGAACTCAACAAGTGCTCCAAAAGTACTTCACTCATGCAAAAGTGATAATGAACTACTATCTCTTATTTTCCTCATACATCATCTATCTATACAAAAAGGTGGGTAAAAACCCTTACATAATGACTCAAAACCCTAAATTCCAAGTGGACTCCACTTGCTCACATTCTAACTGTCTTTCGCTTGGTTGGTCTTCGATCCAACTATTCCTTTCTTTGACTCTTCACTGATATTCCTTCTTTCTCGGTGCACTGCTTCCTTTTCCCTTCTTTCATGTTGCTTTCACTTTTTTCCTAGCGTGATGCTTCATTTTCCCTCATGTCTTGTTGATTTCCCTTCTTCCTTGGTCCATTCCTTAGCTCTTATCCTCGTTTATTGTGCTTAACCCCAAAATTTCATTCTCCAACAAGCCCCCAACACTAACTTGTGGATCATCTCAAGCCACTCAGGAAGTGTGTTCCTCCTGTACAGATCTCTCGAATACTAGAACTTATTTTATAGTTCATCCACTTGTTTCTTTGTCTGTGCACTTTTCTCTATCAAGGTCTCCACCACCTGCACTATTCTGTTCTCTTCCAACACTTTATTTATCTCTGATTTTGCATGTTCTAGTCTTCATTTTCATGTATCCAACTATGTGATCATTCTCTTTGCTTTCTCCTAAAGTGGCTCCAACTGAGCCTGTCTTGTCTGTTTTTCCCCTTAGATTATCTTCACTTCTACTTGCAGGTTTTTCATTTCCTAAATGACCTTCATCCTCTTAGATATGGACACTGTCTTATGCCTTTTCTTTTAATGCTTTACTGCGTCATTTATCTTCTCTTCCCTTTGATCCAATTGTTGGATCCTTTCATCTTCTTCCAGGCTTGTCCATATTTGTGTGGTTCTTTCATAGAGTTCTGCTACTTCTTTTATTTCCAACACAATCCTATCTATGTGTTTTGTTTCTTTTTGCTTCCTTTCTGATCTAACTTATGGAGGTGTGGTTAGTGTCATCTTCCCAATCAATTCAACTATCTCATTTTTGTATCCTTCCATTGTCTATGCTATCCTCTTTAGATTTTCTTCTACGTTGAGTTCTCCTTCTAGTGTGATATCTGGGATCATCTGGAAGACTTCCTCAAGTCTTGTCTTGATTTTGTCTACATGTTGTTTCTCCTCCTCTCATTCTATCTGCACTTCTATAAGAACTGTCTCTAGCACCTCCTTGGCTTCCTTGGCTATCTCCAGGTTTGTTACATCTGTCCTAGTCCTAGACTGTACTTCTTGTGAAATACTGACATGTAACTAACAGAGTGATTGTTTTGGTATCTTGGCCAATACCAATTCTTGTTGTTCCACTACCTTGACCTGCTTCTACGCCATTTCTTTGTCCATTTGCAGCATATATTTAGTGAGGCTAAAGCTTTGGCTTGCTAATGTCATTATATTTATTGTCTCCTCCTCACTCTGCACTAGCCTATCCTATTCTTGCGTTGTTTGTTTTTTTTGTGTTTCTCCTTTGTGTTGTGCCTTAGTGAATCGTATTTTCTGCAAGACCTGCTTGACCTCTGTCAATTCTTACATTATCCTTTCTCTTTGTTTTTCTGCATAGTCATATGTGTCTACAGTGTTGTCTTGTACTTTCTCCATGACTAATTATGCATCATCTTCCGTTATGGTTTATTGGGGGATCTCCTTGTGCACATTCATTTTCTTGCGCACCCCTCTTGGTTGTAACATAGTTCTCTTGGGTTCCCTTGACTCTATTTTCTCTATTATGACTAGGGTATCTGTCTCTGGTATGTCCCCTCCTTCTTTTCCCTCCTACGCAGGAATGTTTTCCTTCCTTTTTTTCATGCCATGAGAGGCATATGCATGATCCTTTTGCTGTGTGACAAGCTTGGGAATAGCCTTTTTATTTTTTGTTGTGCTCCCCCCTATACTCTTCTTGTTTTCTACTATACTTCTTGTATTTCCTATTGCAATTCTTGTATTTCCTGCTACACTTCTTGTACTTCCTACTATGGTACTCCTCATTTGTGAGGGGCCTTCCTATGATGGTTGCTTTTCTTTTGTTGGCTCTACTAGAATCTTCCATTCCTCCTTCCAATCCTTCATTTTCCACTGCACTTTCTCTGTTGTGACGTAGTATCTCATCTGCAACCACTCCTTCTATGGATCCCTCTTTTCTTGGATCCAAATATTGTGTCTTGAGGCTTTGAAGTTGGCTATCTTTCTATACTCCTCCACCACCTTTGGTGGGATCCTCCAAGTTTCTACCACCTTTTCCTATATTTCTTTAAGATATGTCGCGAAGATGTTGGATTTTGTCTTTCTTTCCCTTGTGAAATTTGTGTGTCATAATGATTCATACTATGTTGAGTGAAACTTTCCAGTTCTCCGACAAAACATGCTATATTTGGGGTGTTTCCATCCCACTAATGAAATCAATATGATTATCCAGGAATAATGAAAATGCATTCCTATGTCCTAGGCATCCCTAAAATCATCCATAAATGAGTTTAGAAAGTATGGGCTCCAGCTCAACACATTTCCCTTCACATATTGCACGGCTGTTACTATTACCCATGTTGGCACTTCTTCTTTGTGACACTTCCTGAGTAATTTACAGACCATAATTTTCGTTGCTAACCTCATCACAGGCTCACTAATTCTATTGATAACGATCCCCCTGGATCCTCTCTCTGTTCCATAAGTCTACTTGATTTCCTCTACCAAGGATTTATTTTTGGTCTTTTCATCCAGGTACTGCGCAGGTTTCTCACCATTGGTGGGAAGACCTGTTCTCTTTTCTATTAATTCAACATCAAATGAAACTTTTGTATCCAACCAGAAAATTCCTCCATGCATTATTTATAGTAACTGCTTGATGTAGGTATTTACGTCCTTTCCCCTTCCAAAATGCAGGATCTCTAGCAAGTTCATTATACTTGTTTTATATAAACATTGTATCCATTTTTTGGGTTCAAGTATTGGTACTCCTATCACATTGACCCCTTTTCTCCCCAAGTATACTTACTGCACAAACTCAGGAAATTTGTCTGTGTCTTTTATATCGTGGTCTGAATAGCGCAGTTTCTCTATGCATCCTAGAAAATATGGTAAAACCTTCACTCCTGGTGGTATGCATTGTAACAAAAGGGTTTCCTATGGTTTCTTGCACGGTGACCTTTGTACTGGTTTTTTTCCTTTCCCCTTTGTTGGTTCTCTTCAGGGCCCTACCTCTTGGTACATTTTCTCTTCTTGTTCCTCCTCTCTACAATACTCTTGTTGTGTCATGACCTCTTCTACTGGTATTTTCTCTAGTTGCGCTTGCTCTGTGCCAGATTGAACCCTTGGCTCATTGGAAGCAGTTCTTTCCTCATCAAATTCCTTTATTGGTTGGAATGTTTCCATCTTTAGTTGTTGCATCGATTTTTATTCCTATATCATGTTTTGTGGATAAATCTGCATTGGTTTTCTCGTAGGGGTTGGCTCCTGCTCCTCTACCACTGTAGAGCTTACTGGTTCGATGATTGGGGAAGGAATGGCGTCCACATATACCACTCCTTCCGTCTACATAGGGTTTTCCACTTCCATTGTTGGCTCTGGTGGAGACCTGTTATTTTTGCGGGTTCTCCCCGACATTTGACTAGGTGCTCCGACTTTAGGTGGCACCACCTTACTTAGATTTGAGTGGGTTTGCTTCTAAAATATCATTGTCGACCTTCTAGATTGCATGTTTGTTCTTCGTTTCTCACTACTTAGCTCTGTGTTCGCTCAAAATCACAATGTGGTTGGTCGAACCCTTTTTTTGCTTCTATAGCCTTTTCATAAATGATCCAAAGATTATCGAGCATGTTATAGCAAGATTTGCCTCACCATTGTTATCTTGCACAGAGGGCCTTTTTCGATTTCCCTATGCAGACTTATCATCCCTTTTTTGACAAATCCAGAGATAAAACTAAACATTTTTCCACATATATGCGCCCTATCAGCTATACAGAAAGCGTATATGTAGGCTGCTCCACTACAGCCCACATACATTGGGATTTGTGCCAAAAAATACAAAAATGGAGTTGGTTTTCCATGTCACGACAAGAGATCTCTGATCCTTGGCCTTCCATATACTGAAAACGTTTCGACTCGGCTCTTTAGTTTCATTTTTAAGGCTATAAGAGCACAATTTCGAGCTATGGAAAAGAGGAGAAAGCATTCAACTTTGAGAGAAAAGTTACTCTGGAGAAATTACTTCATATTGAGTCAGCATTCCTTTATCCCTCAAGTCTGAACACAGTGTTCAGCCCCCAAGCTCTTTCCCTATTTTTGAGAGAACCTCATTGTCTCTCTCTTTTGAGCTTGCCTTTGGTGGAGGATTGAAGTTGTGGAGACCCAGTTGGAAGGAACTTGGTTCCTTGGTTTCAAACCGTGCCGACACAGAAGTCTGTAATGTTGACACTTTTGTTGATCAATTATTAATAGAAATACTCCTTTCTCGTCCTATTTGTATCGTGCAAATATATGATTATTATCCATGGGTATGTTTGTAATGTTTATTAATGGATTATGCTATATGATGTGTTAATCCCTTTACATTATCATTATATACTTTCTTTGCTTGTTCGTTGAGAACTTATTGCAGGTACAAAGCTTTGGGTCGAAGTGCTCAACGGTGGAACATCATCAAACATTGGATCGAGGTAGACCTCTTTCTTATCTTACACATTAGTTTATATAGCGTATAATGGAATTAAGTTGATTTCTACAGTCATACCTATCTGTTGTGGTTTACCCTTGGCCATAGAGAGTTTTTCCCTCGTAACAGAAATGGCGAATCCACTGGGGAGAGATCTCCCTTCTAAGGGTTGAAGTACTTTTTCTTCTTGCATTGCTCTTTTTCCTTTGTGTTTCTTGTCGTATCACTTCTTGGCAAATTCTGTTCACTTTGAGTCTGATTTTTCATCCTTTTTTCCCTTGCCTGGCCTTGTTTTAAATCCTGTATGCTCTGTTTGCCTTGGCAGTCGCATACACATGTGTTCTGCCTCTTTGAAAGCTGCGTATATACGCACTATTCTCCTGAACAGTCGTGTATAAAACTTTTCCTTTCTTGTTTTCTTGGTTTAGTGACTATTGAGTGAGTTTTGAAGTTTTTTGAGCCTTCTTAGGTCTCTGTAGTGACTGTTGAGCTTCTTTAGATTGACAGGAAGCCTGTTGGGAGTTGAATTTATGGGTGTAGTATTTCTCATTGTTTTTCATTTTTTGGTTTGTCCTTGAACCCTGGGTTGTTTGCTTGGCTGCTTGGTATGCTGCTTGAGTTATTTCATTTATACACAGTAGAATTTATATATCAAGTTGCTTTTCAGTCCATGCATTTTCTCTTTAATATATTGAAAATACAAAAAATGGGCATTTTTCATTGGTTAACATTTGTCTCTTTGAACCTTTGTCATTAGCTTAGTACATTTAGCGAAAGATTGCATTTTACTTCTGAATTGTAGAGTTGAAATTGAAAATTGCACTATTTTTATTAGCATATCATTCATTGAAAAGTTAAAGGTAGACTTTGCATTATATTCAGATTTATCTTTTGCAGAGTCATAACATCATGAGTTTCTCTTCCATACCCTTTTGAGTAATCACAGCCAATAAATTTACACTTTAAACTAAAATTGATTAGTCACAATTTTATTTTTAGGGTGCACAAACTAGCCTAGGATTTAGTGCCTTGGAATAGGATTTTGTGAGTAAAGTTCTCCAAGGCAATTAAATCAACATATGTGTCTGATATAGGGAGTCAATAAGTCCATTGTATAATTGGTAATATCAAGAAGCTCCTCTCACACTGGAGTTACTCATGAGGTTGTGCAAGGTTAGTTGAATGGATAACCCCTGGATAATCGCCTAGCGTCAAAGATATTTATGTGGATTTATTCGTATTTGGGGGTCTTGCTAGTACCCATACCTCTATGAGAGGCGGTGCTTTCAAGGTTTCGGGCTTTGCTACCCTTCCCATACAGTGATCCAAACTTATGAATGCTCACCTATGCATCGGTTATACAGTGGTTTATTAGTTATCTCATAGGTTACTTGTAGGGGTTATTCTGCTTGTATCCTGGGTCAGATAGAGATCGGACATCACACAGCCTTTATGGAGGATTACCTCTTCGAGGGGATCTGACCAACTAATTGTTAAGCCCATGAGGGCCTCTATAACAGATTTTGTTACCTCCAAACTTTAGCAGGGAGTCTCAAGTCCCTATTAGACGAGGCATACCTTCTTTAGCAAGGGAGTCCACTCAGCCACTTTAGCTTGTTTGCATGCAGATTGGCCGTTTGACTTTTTGGTATGCTCTTTGACTACTAGTTGGCCTTAGGATATATTTGTATTTTGTAGAGTCATAAGTTGTCATGGAGTCAAACCAGCTTCCCCGCCGATCCCGTTGATTACTACAGTTACCACCAGATTTCAGGTTCTTGACTTCTAAAAGGCGTAGAGTTTGTAGAAGTGGTACACACACATCCACCTTTCAGACTTGTGGTTCCACAAGGATAAGTATTGAGTCTAGTCTTCAAAACACTTGGAGTTCTTTGACTCCCATACCCACTATAGTTAATGGCACCTCTTCGACTCATGCAACCTCTACAGTTGCAGTGCCAGAGGCTTATACTAGTACCATGGCTCGACCTATATTTAATGCTTCATCTCTTGCCTCGAACCCTTTTGGGGATTTCGGTCACTCGTCGAGTTACAATGTTCAGTCCATCCCTATGGCTTCTAGTCCATTTTCTTATGGTATGCCCAACTTCATGTCGTAGTTTTCAACTACCATCTCAACTAGTGGCCCCAACGCTAGCCTTGGACTTGGGGGAACTACACATCCTTACACTCCTTTTCTGTTTGGTGGTTCTCATATCCCCCAAACGAATCCTAATTTAGGAAGTGTCTCTTTTCTCAAACCTGGGTCTAATCCTTCTACAGCTGGATGGAACAACCTAGCTGGTGGACAAGTTCTGCCTTACATCCCTATATCCTCGGTGTTGATTCTAACCAATACTTTTGGCATGATGAATCCACTTCAATCCTCTAGATTCCCACCTAGAGGAGGTCAATATTACACTTTGGGCAACCCCCAACCTGGATCCAATCCGGTTGGGGACAATTTTCAAAATCCTCAACTCAGATTTAATCTAGCTGGAGGGAATTTTCATAATCCTTATCAGAACATTCCTGTTGGAATGATGCCCAACCCATATTATATGAATCAGCCTGGAGGAGGTCCTTATAATTTCAAACAGGTTTTTGGTCCTAACTAGAATCCTGGATGGAATGCAGTTCCCAACGCACAAACTTTTGCAGAAGGTTGGGGCCAGATGTAGCAACCCCATCTCCCTTTTGTGGCCACGCTTAATATGCCAGACTTGTCTAAGTTAATGAACGACCCAGTGAGTCATGATAACACATGGCCCCCTGTCCCCACCAAACTTCTGTTAGACATTCCAAAGTTTGAAGGTAAGAATGGAGAGGACCCTGGTGATCATGTCACTACTTTTCACCTTCGGTGCTCATCGAATTCTCTGAACCATGATTCTATTAGATTACAATTATTCCAACGCACTCTCATTGGAGTTACGTCACAATGGTATATTGAGCTACCTAGGGGGACATATGGGTCATTTCATCAGTTGGTGCTAGCCTTTCTCAACCACTTTCAACTACCCATTTGTTACGATGTTGGCCTTGAACTTTTGTCGACTCTACGCCAAGGTACCAACACTCACATATCGAACCATATACAGGAATGGTGTAGACGGAAGTGGTTGATTAAGACTCCTATACCCCCGAACTTTCTTCTAGAATGGTTCCTAAAGTATTTTCACCCTCCTATCTCGAAGGACATTGCTACTTCTAGGGTCTTCAACGAGGAAGAAGCTATCTTTAGAGCCCAGCAACTTGATTTGATATATGCTCAGTCTTGGATGCTATATCACCTTCTTCCAGATGCACCGTGGACAAATCATGATCCTAGATAGAATCATGGACCTCACGTTGATGGCATTGTAGGGTTCACCAATGTAAAGTCCACAGACTCAGCAATGAAGTCTGTTAGAGGATCAACTTCATCTGCATCCTCCAAACCCACCCAATCGGTGGATGTACATTCCTTGCAATCGTCGAAGAACCCAAATGGTGACCAGCAACCAAATGGGAATAAAAGGAAAGGTTGAAACAATCGTAAGGGTGGGAAGAATAACAATAAACCTAAGGACAAAGAAAATAATGGGAGACAGAATGATAATGCTGGAGAGGGAAAGAAAGAGAAACGTAAGGTGAAGTTTCCTTGTAAACTTTGTACCAATTACCACCTTACACAATTATGCCCCAAACTCGCGGAGGCTATGGGGCTTTTAAATATACCGCCCGCTATGCTGACAAATCCATTCCCACACAACCAGCACTTAGCCTCGAGCTCTTCAAACACCGAAAATGTGCCTGATGGAAGTCAAAACCCACCGTCACAAGATGGCGATCATGTTTGCATCAATATGGTCGACACGAAAACAGATATAGCCACCCACTCTCGAGATTACGACTCTTCAAAAGCTAGTACCAGTCTAGAATCTCCTCCTCCCCCTCTGAATACGAACTTGCATATTGAGAAACCAGAGCCACCGCTTCATATTTCGAAAGGAGTACTTAAGCACTCTACCCACAACCCTAATGCTAGAACTGCCTAGAGCTACTCTATTGTTGAGGATCTGAGCCAAAACCCTTGGGCAATGTCAGCTTTGGAGGTACTCTAGATGTTTCCATCATAGAGGAATGCCTTACTCTTTGCGTTAGGATCTCTAGAACCTAGTGGCTCGAACATTATCAATTTTGATGTCATGGATGTGAAGCCTCACTTCCCTACCATGTGGCTTTCCAAATCCATGTGGAGTATTCCAAGTATACTATCAAACGAGCAGTCGTTGATGAAGGTGTTACCACCTGTGTGATGTCCCTAGTCTATTGAAAAGCTCTCGATTCTCTAGCCCTTTCCAAGTCGTCAAACATGTTGACTACATTCTATGGTCATTCCTTCGACCCTCATGGTATTCTCCCCGCCTTTCTGGTCTAGTTAGTTGGGAAGACGGTAGAGGTGGAGGTAGAGGTAGTTGATACACCTCTCGATTATAACCTGTTACTAGGTCATAATTGGACCTACGTTATGGTCATTGTCGTATCCTCTGTCTTCCGTGTACTTTATTTTCCTCATCAAGGGGAGATCGTGACTATCGACCAATTATCCTTTGCGTACTCTAGTCCTAACGTGTATGTTGGACCATCGATCCCTGTGATTGACAATTCTCAGCCAGCAACTGAGAATATCAGTGTTGGAATGTATTCTTCCCTCACGGGTACTTTTGACTTCTCGACACTGATTCACCACATCTACACCATGTCTAGTAGGCCCGCTTCTACAAGGAGGTCCATTCCTTTCCGCACTTCCTATTTTAGTGATCCATGGACCCTACCTTCTCCGACTTCATCGTGTGAAGGAAAGTTTCATGCTGGCATGTTTATGCCACTATCGGTAGCAGATATTGCATATCAAGTTGTTCTTGACTCTTCCACTGATCCTGATCCTGTTACCTCGCAGATGGATGAGGAGGATACAGTTCTTAGGCATGTATGGGCCACCTCATCATCTTGTTCGCATGATTTCCTAGATGAGACTTTTCCTTCGAACAAAGCCATCCTCAAATATATGAATGGTTCCGAGAGACCTTGGGATGGCATGCATCGTTGATCCCATTTTCTCCCAAGTCTTGAAAGAATCGAGCAACATGACTTTCGGTCTACCCTAAGTGAGATAGTCGGTCACGCCATAGTTCCACTTGATACGCACGTCATTTATGCTGAAGGAAATATGGTGAGTATTTCTCATACCATCTCGATCGATATCTCTTTTACCCCTGGCAAGATTGACAACGTAAATATAGGTGCGGATTGTTTTCCAGAAGAAATTATAATCTACACCGATCTCTTCAAAGAATTTTGAGATGTATCTGCTTGGTCAAACAAAGAGATGTTGGGGATCAACCCTCGGATTGTCGAACATGAGATTAGAACTTACCCAGATGCTAAACCAGTTCAACAATGTCTTAGAGCTATGAATCCTAGGAAGGCACCTGCTATTAAGGCAGAGGTGGAGAAGTTGCTTAATGTCGGCTTCATCTAATCGGTTCCCTTGACTGAATGGGTATCCAATCTTGTTCTCATAAACAAAAAGCAAGGAACCATTCGTGTGTGTATGGACTTTCACGACCTGAACAAGGCTTGTCCTAAAGATAACTTCCCCATGCCTTTCATTGATCATATTCTCGATGAGTGTGTGGGAAGCGAAATATTTTCTTTTATGGATGGATTTTCGGGCTAATCTAGATCAAACCTAAGGACCAACACAAGATGGAATTTATATGTCCTTGGGGTACTTTTTCATACCATAAAATGCCTTTCGGCCTTAAAAATGTCGGAGCAACCTTCCAATGTGCCATGACTTTCTCTTTTTATGATCTCAAGCACATAGTCGAAGCCTACCTAGATGATCTTGCTGCTCACTATCGCAATAAAGTGGATCATGTTATACACCTTCGGCTAGTTTTTGAAAGATGTTGTTACTATAGAATCCGGTTAAACCCTCATAAATGCATCTTTTGCGTTAATTCTGGTCATCTTTTAGGGTTTTTAATTTTCGAGACTAGGATCATGGTAGATCCTCTTAAGGTTGAAGCAATACTTTAGTTGCCTCCCCCGCGCACAATTAGACAACTTCAAGGTTTACAGGGAAAAGCTAACTTTCTACATCAGTTCATAGTGAATTATGCCAATATTACTAAGGGTTTCATATGCCTCTTGAAGAAGGACACCCCCTTTATCTGGGATGAGCGAGCTCAAGAGTCTTTCGACGCTTTGAAGAAAGCCTTGGTATTGGCCCCTCTGCTGAAATCTCTTGATTACAGTAGATATTACTTGTTGTTTATTGTCACGTCTACAGAGACGATTGGTATGGTTCTAGTTCAGGAGGATGATGAGTTCCATGAGCACGTCATCTACTATCTCAATCGAAATTTAGTTGGTCCTGAGTTAATTACTCTCACATTGAAAAGATAGTTTTGGTTGTCTTTCACGCAGTCCAACGCTTACGTCACTATATATTACTTTGCAAGACTACGGTGGTTGTTGATGTCAATCTGTTTCAATACATCCTTACTAGATGTATCATAGGGGGAAAATATAATAAATGGATTGTCATCTTACAAGAATTTGATCTCGACTTCGCTTCGGCCAAGTCCAAGAAATCACTAGTTTTTTCAGAGTTAATATATGATTTTCCACGATTAGACGAGGATGTTATCCATGTCAATTCATTTGCAGATGAACACATTTTCCTTGTCTCATCATCTGATCCCTAGAATGGAGACATTGTTTTATATCTTCAAACCTTGAAGTTTGCTCAGCATCTCTCGCGAGATGATCGACGGTGTGTTAGATACCAAGACAAAAAGTATACCATCGTTGGTGACACTTTGTATCACCGAGGAGTATATAATATCTTACATCATTGCTTAACTCACGAGGAAGCCGAGTTAGTCCTAAACGATTGCCACAAAGGGGCTTGTGGTGGTCACCTATCTGAGCTTGCTACAGCCCAAAAAATCTTACGAGTCGGTTATTTCTAGCCCACTATCTTTAAAGATTGTATTGAAGCTGCTAAGAAGTGTCGCCCCTGCCAGGTGTCCACTCGTAAAATGCACTCACATCCAGCCCCTCTTCACCTAGTCATCACCGTCGGTCCCTTCACCAAGTGGGGGGTATATTTTGTCAATTGCAACCCAACTTCAGCTGGGGAGCATCAACACATTATCATGGCCATCAAAGACTTTACTAAGTGGGCCAAGGCCATGCCTACCGTAAAATACGATGGGAAGACTGCATCCTTCTCCATATTCAACCAAATTGTCAATCAGTTTGGTATCCCGAGTGAGATTGTCACTGATCATGGAAGTCACTTTCAGAATGAAATGATGGTAGAACTAGCATCTAAGCTGGGGTTTAGAAATAAACATTCATCCCCTTATTACCCCCAGGAAAATGGGCAAGTAGAGGTCATCAACAAGTCTCTCATGACCATTTTTCAAAAAACTATCAGTTGGAGTAATTCCAATTGGCACATCATTCTATATCCCGAGCTTTGGGCATACCGAACCTCGGTTAAGACTGCCATCGATTTTTCCCCTTTTCAGTTAGTGCATGGTGTGGAGTCAATCCTTCTTGTTGAATGTGAAATCCCTTCTCTCAAGTTGTCATTCGAGCTCCTACCTAACACTTTAGATTTAGAGCGACGCCTTATGCACCTAAAGAGTCTTGACGAGCAGCGTCAAGACGCCTTTACGGCTATCAAGGCAAGAAAGAAACGTGTCAAGGTTCAGTATGACAAGTCTGTCTATCCTCGTTTATATGCTGAGGGTGACTTCGTTCTCTTATATGACCAAGCCAAAGAACCTCTAGGGGCAGGCAAGTTTAAACCCATGTGGCACGGTCTTTACATTGTGCGACGTGTCCTAGAAAAAGGAGCCTACGAATTAGAATATTATGAAGGGAATAAGTTGGTCGAGCCCAGAAATGGGCTCTAGTTGAAAAGGTACTACACTTGAGCCCTAGGCTTGGGTGGAACTCTTTGTATACTAATGTAAATTTAGTGTATATACATCTCTTTTCTCCTTTTCTTTTGTCTTTATCTTGCTTATTGAGTTTTCCCTTTGTTGGCAAATGTCAACGGAGTCTTCGGTCTACCTAGGATTTGAAAACGGAGCCAGTCGTCATACACGAAACTTGGCTTCCACCGCTTGGGTGGTTTACTCACCTAAGGGTCTATTGGTGTCTTCAGGTGGCGCATGCCTAGGGCCATCCACAAATAATGTGGCCAAATATAGCATCGTCATAGAACTTTTTCGCAATGTCATCTCACATGGCATTCGCTCTTTAGAAGTTTTCCTAGATTCCCAATTAGTAGTATGTCAGTTGAACGATCATTACCATGTGTGTGATCCTCCTTTACTCCGTCGATTCCTACGGGTATGTATTTTAGAACAACAATTTGATTTTATTACATATTATCACATTCCTAGGAATTCTAATCATGTATCTGATGCCTATGATAACTACGTTTTAGATTGGCATTTGTCACATTAATAAAGCAAAGAAAACCATTAAATCAATGTACACATTGTAAGATAAAGCAAAGAAAACCATTAAATCAATGTACACATTGTAATATATAAGTAAAGTCGAAGATCCCTTTTATATATATATTTCAAAATATGGTGTTTATATTACAAAATTGGGGCTAAAAACCCTCAATACACATATACAACCGGTATCCATATCCCACGACATCTACACCTGTGGTGCCGGATGTGTTTCATGGTAGAAAACCATGGCATTTGCGAGACGCCAGAAGAGTCATACCCATGCTCTAGGTACACCAACCACCTGTCGTTGCATGGCTTTAGGTAGATCCTCTACCTGAACCATAAGAATCCTCTATGTCAAATGAGACAGGTTTCCCTGCACGTTTTGTAGGAATCTCTCTGCTTCTCTTCCTGTCGCCTCATCTCCACAGTTCCTCTGTCTTTGTCATTAGAATCCCTCTGGTCATCATAGACCCACATCTGCGATTACACAAGTGCCTATTTAATACTCAAACACAATCCCAAAAATATTTTTGTTCCTTAATACAAAAATACAAAAAAATGAAATATTTAAAAAAAAATTACCTATTTCATCGTAGGCGGCCCCTGGTGGAAGTGGCATATTAGGATCTCCTTATAAATCAATCCCCGCATAGGGATAGTCATCCAACGCAATGATCTTCCACCGCCACTGGAAGAAAAAAGCATTGTTGTAAGGTGTGGCCACCCTACCTCCCCCCTGTCGTCTCATGACCTCGATCCATCGTACCATGGCCAGATCACGTGGTGCTCTAGGAAGAACCTCCACTCTAGGTCCCAAACCTAGAACCCGCTCGAAAAAGAAGATGCAAAGAATAGAGGCAAACCCGAAGTTTCCCTTACTCCCTTGTTTGCACTCTGTCAACTAACCTTTCATACTGGTCAATAGTAAGGTACACCAGTCGTAGATAGTGGTTCTAGCACACTCTACTGCGTAAAACATCAGTAGTCTCGATGCTTGATGCAACGAGGTTGAACCTATGATCCCGGTAAGCACAAGCACTATGATCTTCAAACTGACATTACTTATTGCCTAGATGGGGACTTGACTTCCCACCTTGGGAGTCCCTGCTATACATTGGGCATTGATATACTCTTCGATATTCATCCCACTCCCTTCTCTGCATGACTTGAGGTTCACAACCTCCCCTCGATGTGATAGACCAATCAAGATGTAGATGTCCTCTACCTCGATCCTCAGTGGTTTTCTATTGAGGATAAAACTTTCACTATCAGGGTCCCAATAACCCACCAACATCTCCAATAACCTCACTTGGGCCCTCATTCCTTTGAGAGGCCAAAATTTGTACAAACCACATCTTTTTAGAGCCTCTTGAGCCATCGTATCTCGTTCAACAGCTGCATCCACCTCTTCATGCTCTCGCTCTCTCCATTCCAAGACCATCTTGCAACTACAAATCAAATTTTTTGAGTTAAACACCCTTTTTTGGCCATTTTCGAACCCATACGCGACCTTCTTTGAACACATTCATGTGTAGGGATTGATAAACGCTCCATGTGGTTCACATAGGGGCGTATACCTCGTCATACACGTGACCTTAACAAAGGAGACCCGCGTACACCAAAAATCCTAATTTACGCCCTCAAAAACTAAAAAAATAGAACCTAATTAAAAAATGTAATCCACTGAATTTGAAGAGGATGAGATGAAGAGTTACCTGATCCAGACAGTTCATGATTTCGTTTCTCGATGCTCCCGCATTCGTCATTTGAATCTTGGAGGTATTTTTGGTCCAAATTGCACTATTTGGGTAAAAAGAAAAATGATACAATAATTTTTTTATTTTATTACTATTTATAAGCTATTTTTACCCACTTTATATATTTTCATGCTATTTTTTAACCTAATGGACTAATTCAAATATGGTTTTGAGCTGGTTTGTTGTAGTTTTGACTTAGTTTTCTTGCAGATTTCAACGTCATGATTGGCCTTTCGCCACCTCGGGCAGGTATTTTCATAGCCTAGCATATAGGATAGGTATCCACTCCATCATGAATTTTCACATTATCCTTCGACTATTTCCTTTTTTATGCCTTAGGTACGAACCCATTTGTTGTGACACAAAACCTTCCGTCTGTTATAAATAATGTCGCTAATAAATGGTAGAGACTTACCAAACATGGGTGCCCTAGCTAGATCCCCTTTGTCATTTGGTGCCCATGCCGAGGCTTTCCTTAGGACTGGGAGTCCATTATAACTTTATACATGACTTTATAATGAGCCTCATTTCTCATTCATACACATGTGGCCTTATTCCCCGTGGACTCCCAAAAACGAGTCTTAGTTAAGCTCTTTTCTGACTCGTCTAAAAACCAAAAATATTGTCGAGTGATTTGTCCCTTTCACACTCGTTAAACTGAATTTGAAAGGTCATGAGTCTTAGTTAAGCTCTTTTCCAACTCGTTATCAAAAATGGAAAATATTTCCGAGTGAACTTGTCTTTTTCACACTGGTAATTTGGATTTGAAAAGACGTCTATTTGGCACAAGTTTACCCCTTTTTCACACCAAGTAGACTACAAGACATAAAAAAGGATTTTTTTGGCGTTAAGTTATGATTGCATTGCATGCCCTCACTTACAGTATTGAGCCTTTATCCAGTTCTCGCTTTGCATTATAAATTGTTTCCTAAGCAGTTTTGCATCCTCAACTAAGCAAAGCCTTGTTTATATCTTTCACAATTTGACACCCTATACCCTAGAGGAAACATCACCCTGAGTGTCCATCTCCTACATGCATTTCCTTAAATTAAGCATAGGTATGTTCCACTGCTGGAACTAGTTTTTCTTACTTGCGACACTTGTTTCCTCCTCTGTATCATAGCATTCATTTTTTATAAAAAATCAAAAAAACATGGGCGAGAAGGGAGTACTATATTATAATTGGCAGCAGTCGTGTCGCCTTTGAACATAGCACAAAATTATTAAGTCCTTGTGTCATCATAATTTTGGGTTTTAGCATGGCCTTAGGAAGTTGATCTTGTTACAGAGTTTTCTCTACCGATTGGTTACTCTTCCAGTCCCTATAGAGAACGTTATTGATGCCTCGTGCATCTAATCATCACATCATTGAGTCTATGTTTCCGGATTCCACCACATGTCTCATGCTCTTGTTCAAAGGAAGTCTCACAACCTGTGTCAGCCACTCCTTAGAAATATTGACTTTGCATATCGGCCATACCCTCATTTTTTCTTAGAATCACATGATACTATGGTCTTATCACACACCCTAGCCCTACTTGCATCATCGGTAGGTCACCTTGAACCCATCAATCAACATTTCATCATTGGTCATTGACTAGGTAGTTTCCCTTGTGTTCGAAGGCAAGACATATATTCAGACTTCAATATTCATGCAGTGTCTTAGATGCCATTAGCTTTATTGATGGTTTCCTTGCCCCTATCAGAAAATTTCATCATTGACACCTAATCAGAGGGTCTTTTTCATGTGCCACTTGCATTTGATACACTCGAAAGACACACAGGGTCGTTGGTTCATGAACATGTTCTTCATTTGATCTCCACCAAATCATGAAGCTCATGCTTTGTTCCTCATGCTGACTGATGAGAGATGCCTTAATGCTCTCCTTTCAGTGGGTCTCTTTCCATCGAATTCAGCTCATCTATTTTGGATACAAGACCTAGAGTTTTATGGGTACCTTGAGGCTTGCAGTCATTAGTGGAAGGCTCTCTCGCCATTGACAGATGGGAATACATCAATGTCTCCTGATCAATGGATTTCTCAAGTGTTCGACACCGACTCCTTTATTCACATTTGTAGGAATGTACTCGGTGCCTTGATACCTACTTTCATTATTGGTAGGTTGTCTCACGTTTGTTAATAGTATACCGCAATGACTGGTAATCAAACGATGTCTCATTATGTTCAACCTCAACTCCTTTATTCACATGATGTAGACTTGCACCCTTGGTGGATAGTGTAGAAGACTTAAAGACATCACTATGTGGCTGCAGATTTCCTAAGTTGTTGCTCCCCTTTCATTGGACCAGCAGTTGTTCGACTTTAGTGATCATGGGAGATCGGATTGTACTCCATGGTATACAGATATATTCAGATTGATTTTGAGACTGGTTTCACTGGGCCTTGTTCGTGACTATGATAGCCTTTGGCATATAACCGCAATTGTATCTGCCTATTCATGGCCACAAACACTTATTTGGTATATTTTCTGCATGGATCTCCATTGTATTTTTGGCAGCCATGTATGCAAAGTCAGTACATAATGTAATGAGCAATTGAGTTTGTCCAGTTGGTTCTCTACCACTCCACTCCTGGGTTATTTATAATGTATTTTTTCCATCGCAGATACTCCTCTGATCTCACACATTAGGGGGCATCTGTTATAGCAAGATTTGCCTCACCATTGTTATCTTGCACAAAGGGCCTTTTTACATTTCCCTATGCAGACTTATCATCCTTTTTTTGACAAATCTAGAGCTAAAAATAAACAATTTTCCACATATATGTGCCCTATCAGCTATACAGAAAGCATATACGTAGGCTTCTCCACTACAACCCGTGTACACTGGGATTTGTGTCAGAAAATACAAAAATGGAGTCGAGTTTCCATGTCACAACAAGAGATATTTGATCCTTGTCCTTCCATATACTGGAAACGTTCTGACTCGGCCCTTCAGTTGCATTTTGAAGGCTATAAGAGCACAATTTTGAGCTATGTAAAAGAGGAGAAAGAATTCAACTTTGAGAGAAAAGTTAATCTAGAGAAATTACTTCATATTGATTATGCATCCCTTTGTCCCTCAAGTCTGAACACAGTGTTCATCCCCCAAGCTCTTTCCCTATTGTTGAGAGAACCTCATTGTCTCTCTCTTTTGAGCTTGCCTTTGGTGGAGGATTGAAGTGGTGGAGACCCAGTTGGAAGAAACTCGGTTCCTTGGTTTTGAACCGTGCCAACACAGAAGTCTGTGATGTTCACACTTCTATTGATCAATTATTAATAGAAATACTCCTTTCCCGTCTTATTGGTATCATCCAAATATATGATTATTATCCATGGGCATGTTTGTAATGTTTATTAATGGATTATGCTATCTTATGTGTTAACCCCTTTACATTATCACTATATACTTGTTTTCCTTGTTCGTTGAGAACTTCTTGTAGGTACAAATCTTTGGGTCGAAGTGCTCAATGGTGGAACATCATCAAATGTTGGATCGAGGTAGGCCTCTTTATTATCTTACACATTAGTTTATATAGCATACAATGGAATTGAGTTGATTTCTGTAGTCATACCTGTCTGTTGTGGTTTACCCTTGGCCATAGATATTTTTTCCCTCGTAACAGGGCACACTTCCTCCACTATCATAAATGTTTGTTTCATGCTTTATTTTTTCGACGACCGATTTTTCTTTTTCCCAACTATTTCATTTTTCTAGTGCGCGATATTTTCTACTGTCGTATTTCTCTGTTTCATGAGACTTTCCTTATGTCATAGTTTTCCTATGCATAGTATCTTCACTTCTTTCCATACTAGTCTATTTCATGTTGCATGCTATCATTATGAATTATCTGTCTACCACTTACTTCTCTAACTACATCTTTTTGGATTTTTCTCATTTCTACTTTTTCTTTTCTTTTCTTTTTTTTCTTTCGATTATATACAATATGTACAAGTTTACTTACTGCACCTGCAACTACTAAGCATTTTTGGATCAAATGTCCCTATACAGTTTCAATCGACTACCATTCACCAGTTCTTGAACTTCCTTTATTGATAAGTCCTCCAGCTACACAACACCTTCATCTATGACATAATTTATCACATATGGCCCTAGCCAATGCATTCTAAGCTTCCATGGTTGTTTCAAATACTTACTATCATACTAGAGAACTAGATCTCCTACTTTGAAGTTCTTATTTTTAATGTGTCTGTCATGTCATGCTTTATCCTTTGCTTTTTGTACCTCCTGGTGGAAACCATCTAAGATTATGTCTTCTTCCATTTCCATGAGTTGATCCAACCTTTCTTGTGTTGTGCCTATTTATTTCATGTCTATAATTGTTGCAATGTGCATACTTGGTATCCAATAATCCAAGGCAACTATTGCTTCCTGTCCATACACCAACCTAAATGGTGTCTACCTTGTTAGTTTCTTTCATGTAGTTCTATACACCCATAGTACTGTTGGTACATTCAACTCCCAGTCATCCTTGTTCACATTACAAGTCTTTGTTAATGCCTTCTCCAATATCTTGTTAAATGCTTCCACTGTTCCATTAGCTTAAGAATCATATGGAGTACTCTTCTGATCATGTATCTCAAACTCTTCAAGCATTACTTCAATTGTGTTGTTGATAAAGTGATTCCCTTGATTGCTCATCAAAATTCTTGGGCATACCAATATTGTGACAACCTTTTCAAATAAAAATCACGGTGTAGTCTTTGCACTACAATCCTTCATTGTTGCTTCCTCATCCCATGTGGTTAAGTATTTTGTTGATGTAATGATATATCTAGCTCTTGATCTTCTTGTTGATGGATTGATTGGTCCTACAAAATCTATATCCCACTTTTCAAATGATTTCAAAGTTACCAGAGGTCTCAATAGCATCTCATCCCTCTTGGATGGCTTTCCCACTCTTTGAAAAAAATCACAATTCTGGTAGTACTCCTTTGAATCCTTGTGAACTGTTGGCCACCATAAGCTTGCGTGCAACACCTTCTGCGCAATACCTTTTCCTGCATAATATCCTCCATCTATGCCTTCATGTTCTTCTACCAAAACTATGGGTATTTCATGCTCCATCACACATCTCCTCAAAATTTTCTCTACACCAAGTTTGTATAAATGACCTACAATCAGTTGATAATATATAGCTCTTACTACCAAGTTCTTCTTCTCCGCAGTGTTAAATTTCGTTGGTGCAACTCCCGTACTCAAAAACTCAATAATGTCAGCAAAATACTCATCTGCAACTTGTACTAAGAATAATTGAGCATCAGGAGAGTTATCTTCCAAACCGCTTGGTTCCTCTCCATTGGTTATTCTCGACAAATGATCTATCCTTGCATTGAATTTTCCAGGATTTACTACAAATTCAAAGTCAAACTCCTGAAATAATAACAACCATCTACAAATTCTTCCCCCCAACACTGGCTTATTGACCAGATATCTAAGAGCAGAATGATCTGTAAACATATTGAAATGTTTGCCTAACAAGTAATGTTTGAATTTCAGCAAAGCATATACCATGACTAATCCTTCCCTTTCTGTGGTATTGTAGTTTTGTTCTGATTCTGATAGCTTCCTACTTTCAAATGCAATAGGGTGATCTATGCCACCTTCTCCTAGTTGTGTCAGTACTGCTCCTAGGGATATTGCAGATGCATCCACATGCACATGAAATTCTTTTGACCAGTCTGGGAATAATAAAATTGGCACAGTCACAATCTTATCCTTTAGAATATCTAAACTCTTCTAGCACTCATCATTTCACTAATACTTAATGTCCTTCTTCAACAATTTCTCCATTGGCACAGTAATATGTGCATATCTCCTTATAAAAAAATTGTAATAGCTTGTATGACCAAGTGTACTCTTCAACTAGAGCACTGACTTTGCTGGTGGTAAATTAACCATGACAACAATTTTAGCAGGATCTACCAGTAGACCCTGTTTACACACCACATGCCCTAACAAAATACCAAAAGGTGCGTTGAAAATACATTTATTAATATTCAATGACATATGACACTGTCTACACCTATCCAACATCATCCTTAATACTTCAACATGATCCTTTAATAAACTAAACATTGTTCAATAATCCAAGTAAACTTCTAAGAACTTATGAATAAATTCCTTAAAGGAAACAACTACTACCCTTGAAAAAATTACAGGTGCATTCTTTAATCCAAATGGCATTATTGTATATTGAAATGATACCCATTTTGTATAAAATTTTGTCTTGTTTCTATCTTTCAGTGCTATTATAATCTGATGATATCCTGAAATCCCATATGTAAATGAATAAGCTTCTTGACCTCCTACATTCTCCAAAACTTTGTCTGTGAATGGGGTAGGGAAAGGATCATGTAAGAAAGCATCATTTAGTTTCCTTAAATCTACACAAATATTGATTCCCCCCTTATTGTTTTCCTGCACCACCATAGGGATGATCCATTTTGATTCTTCAACAGGTTCTATGACACCAACTTCTAACATCTTGTCAATTCCAGCCTTCACTTTCTCCTTGTATATTGGATTTATCATGTAAGGTCTTTGTATTATAGGTCTAGCATTTGGTTTCAAAGGGATATTCATCTCTCCAAGTTCTCATTCTTATCCCTTCATCTCTGGAAACAGATCACTATATCCATGCAATAACTTTGTGATTCTTTATATGGTCTTATTATCCCAATAATATCCAATGCTTGCAATATTTGGATTTTCTGTTGTGGCAATATTTACCTTCTTGATCTTCAATGGCACAACATAATATTCTAAATCTAGCTTCAGACCTTCTATCTCCATATCACCTTCAAATTATAGGATCTAAATATTGCATGGGTTTTCATCTTCTAGATCTTCTTCTTCTATGATGTGATAACAGTGTAATAGTTGTATGGCAGTCTATTTTTTCCGATATGTTGTCACTATTTCAAATTCTTGTTCTTCAAATATCTTGTCTCTTGCCACCTTTAGCATTGTATCTATCTCTAGACTCTCATGTTCAAAGGAAAATGTAACCAAAAAATTTTGTTGCATTTCTTCCCAATTGGCAATTTCCCTGCGTTGTTCTTGTTCTGTGTACCAGTTCCTTGGGATGCCTTCTAGTGTGTGAATAAAATGGTGTGACCATAATTCTGGTGGTATCAATCGCCATTGGAACATACACATTTCTATGTGTTCTCTAGGTTGTCCAAATCTATCATATTTCTCCAAAAATGTGTTCTCCTTCTCTGCACCAAATCTAATGCATAGTAACCTTTTGCACTGAACCCAGTTATTAATCTTTTCTTTGTGTGCTCCCCACCATATTTCAGGTGTAGCTTTCAAAGAAATATCTGATGTTGGTAATCTATGATTATACAAAACTTCTACTTCAAAATTCATTAAAAATTCTTCTAAGTAAATCAGACCATAAAAAGTATGAGGTTCTCTTACCTTTGTACCAACACATCTCAGCGTGTGCATCATTCCAGCACATCTCCTAGTAGATAACTCATGCAAATGTTGTTTCCAATTTTCTAGTCTTGTTTCAGAGTCTGAAGCACAAGAACTAATACTCCTCCAAATCATCATTCCATCTGCATTTGGGTTGATGTAATCCTCTTCACATGTGGTAGTTCTATATAACTGATTTACATCTTCTGTAAGGATATTTTATATCACAGGTTCCACATACCTTCCTCCTTTTGAGGGATCCAATGGAGTAATAACTATGTATTCTCCAGACTCAAATATCATCTTACTTGTCTTTATATTGATAATATCCTAGTTATCAAAGACCCAATCCAAACCCAACAGTGTTGGATATGGTGAGGTGGTATCCACTATGGCATTGACTTCAAAATCTTCCATGGTGTGCACACCATCTAGATCTACTAGTATCCTCTTAATTCTACCAATTGGCACCACTCTATGTTGATTTTATAGCTTTAACTGAATAGGTGAGTATCCCAATTGAGGTTCTCTCATAGCTTCCCATGTCTTCTTTGGAAGAACAATGACTTCATACACTAAGTCTAGTATGATATCCCCCATTTTAAAATCTCCAATATTTGTATTCAACCTGAATTCCTTGCTTCTTCTTCTCTTCTTCCGGACCTGATTCACTATGTTTACCCCTTCTTCCCCAGGATTACACTTTTCTAACATATTTTTCAATATTAGTAAAGAGTTGCTATCATTCAACATCTTCACACTAGATCCCAAAAATTTTCTTAAGTTCCTTACTTGCTCTAAAGGTTACTCTTTTTTGGTATGATCAAATAAAGGAGGCATGTCATACACTGGTATCTCATCTACTGGATTTTTTCTTGAAGTGGATGCAATATTTTCCTTTAAAATATCTTGTCTAGCTTCTTTTAAAGTCTCATTCTCTTTGCACGCATCAAACTTATGTTCAGGTGTTGTATTCTTCCTAACTCACTGGTACTGATCTTGATCCTTCTTTGTTGCATATTCTCTCATCTGATCCTTCTTTGATGTATATTATCCCATACGATCCTTCTTTGTTGCATATTCTTCTTTCTTAGCTCCAGCTCTAGTCACTATGTTGATCTTCTTCTCATCCTCTTCTCGGTTTTCTACAACAATCCATTGCATGTTCTAATTGTTCTGGTTCCTCTTGTCCTATATATTCATGAATAGTGTCAGACAATATTTTTTCTCATGGTTTGATGTGTGACAATAAATAGATTTCGTTGGTGGTTGTGGACAATATCTGTCATAGTGTCCAGGTTTCTGACAGTTATGACAAACTATCGGTCCTCTACCTCCGCCATGACCTCCTCCTCGGAATCATTTTCTGATGCCTCCTATGTTTCCTTCATTATCTTTTCACAGTGTATTATACTGAGGTCCTTGATTGTATTGTGGCTACAAATTATTGTACTGACGTTGCATTGCACACTACTATGTGGGATTATATTGTTGTTTCCCTTGAAACTATTGTGAATTATATCGTGGTTGTGCTTCAAAATGTTGCACATTATTATACTGTGGTTGTTGTGTAGGTTGTCCTATCATGTGTTCATCCTACACCCTATATGTATCTGAAATTATTTCTTTCATCATCTCTAAAGTTCTACAGTCCTTATCTTTGTGTCCTACTGAATTGCAAAAATTACAAAATGTACTCTTTAGTATTATCTGATACTTCCGCATCATGAGACAATGATAAGGATAATTCCCATGTGTTTTAAAAATCCCGCACCATGGTCCTCCTGAAGATAAAGTATTTGGCATACCAACTCCTATGTACTATGCAAATAATGGACACTCATTCTTATGGTGCCCTTCTATTCTACATAGTGTACACTAGACATCCCCTCTTTTCTCCTTACCTTTATTTTGATTCAACTGAAATGTCAAGTTCTTCAGATATTGTCTCAGCTTTTCCACAATTGGATCTATATGTTTATATTTATTTTCCTCCAATTGCAAAGTTGCTTGCAAGGCCTCATCCTAACTTTGGAAATTTTTTTACCTCAAAGGGTACTTCAAATGTGGAAATAAATAATTGACAAACAAATGTCTATGTTGCAGATTAGTAATAAGGAACTTCAACTTACCTTTCAATCTTTTGAATTTCTGGTCCACTTCCGAGAATGATTCTCCTAGCTTCTACTTACTCTCTATCATCTCATTCATGAACTAGTCTTCTGAACTTGGTTTCTAAAATTCATTGATTTACTACCTATTCACTTTTACGACATTTGTATATGCTCATGTCGGCTTATTTACTGTGAGACCCATGTACCAGTATAATGCATGGTCTCTTAATGTGATTTCCAATTGCACAACCTTTGTATCTTTTTATGTAATCTTCTTAGCTGCCCAAATCTTCTCACAAATGAACAAATGCTTTTCTAGGTCCTCACACCCTTATCCACGGAAGTCAAGTAACCTAATAGTTGGATCTACTCCTTCCATTGTGAAAGTTGTTGAAATACCACTGTCACGCGGTGTAGATACCTAATTGTTGTTTACTGGACTTAAACTTCTCCTTGAACTTCCACTCGACCCACATCCCGCAAAAATCCTTCTACCACTAATCACTTGTTGGTTAATTGGTTTTTCTTCTTCATTTATCTTAGTCTCACATGGGGTTGTGGGTTCCACACTAATTCGGATCTGGAATGGAGACCCTTCTTCTGCGTCGGACCCATGACCTATAGTTTTCCTCTCATATGTGGAGAGAAAGATATCCTCAATCTACCATGTGGTGTGGACATCCTCTACCTCTTCCTCATCACTATACAATCCCTCTCGCTTGACTACTTCCCTCTTCATGTTATTCATCTTATACTAGTAGGGTCGTCCACTACGTGTCACTCCTGATTTCCTAATTATTTCCCTAGTTTGTTATGCATCCATCATAATAGGGTCCATTGCTTCCTTCTTATAGCCTCTTTCTAGAGCCCTCTCCATATCTCATATCTTCCTCAGTGCTTCCCCCAGTTTCCCCATGCACCCAGAGTGATTTAGTTGTCTGATTCAATGGTCATCATGCCTTTATTATGCAATTGGATATTTACCTATGTGTAAATAGACCTTATGTACCTTCCTCTGGGTCCCCTCGAGAAATCCTAATCTGAATCAGTATATGAATTCATTGTGTCTACTGCAAATTCAGTAATAAACCCTGCAATAATATTATCTAACCTAAAATCTATTGTGCGTGAATTTATTATTAACCCTTTCCAATCATGCAATGTTCTCAACAGACCATTCTACTTTCCTTATCCGATTAGTTGGATGGATATCCTTCAACCTCAATAACCACTCCTGTAATAGCTATGGAAAATAACAAAAATATGCCTCATGCAAATCAGTAAACACATACCTTTGTAGATATTGGCGCAGTGTATATCTAGAAATTTTTTATCTTTCTCCACAAAATTGAGTTGCTTTGTTTGCAACCATATTTCAATATCTTGATTTGTAGGATTCCATGGCATAAAAATCCCCTTTTACCATGACATTCTCTTCATCAAACCCCTTCTAGGTTGTTCTTCTGAGTTCCAACCGGCAACAAAACCATTTGTTGTATGTGTGGGTTGACCTAGGTTCTACCTTATTTCTTCAACAAAACCCTATTCACCATCGACCCTTATGGTAAACTAGAAAGCTACACTGTGCACATAGTGCACAACACATTCTCACCTGAGATGGCTTATGGGTGACTGTAGGACACATATGTCTGCAGTCATGGAAGGGATTGGGGATGTTCCTTTCACTTCTACTTTAACATGCAGTCTACCATAAAATTCATCAGATATACTATTTTATCCATTCAATAACATTCATTCTGCATGATTACTCTAGTGCACACTAACAATAAAATCTAACAGATGCATTCATCTAGCCATTAATTCATCATAAAGCATATAAATCAACACAACACACATAGAGACACCATTTTATTGTGGTTCACCCCTACGCTATGTCCACAAAGATCTTCTACTTCTTATTTATTCTTCATCAAAAAAGGTCTTGCACTGCAAGCATTACATCATAGTTTTAATACTAGTGAGGCTAACCAACGTCGCCCCAAGCTCCACAACTTGCGACCTGACCCTCAACTACACTTCAAAAATGACTCCATCTGAGCTTTGCAGCTCTCAACAAACAAATACTTTGATTTACAACTCAAGAGGTGCTCCAAAAGTACTTTGCTCATGCAAAAGTGATAATGAACTACTACCTCCTATTTGCCTCGTACATCCTCTATTTATACAAAAATGTGGGTAAAAACCCTTACATATTGAATAAAAACCCTAAATTTCAAGTGGAATCTACTTTCCCACATTCTAACTATCTTATGCACGATTGGTCTTTGATCCAACCATTCCTTACATTGACTATGCGTTGATCTTCCTTCTTTCCTAGGGAGCTGCTTCCTTTACCCTTCTATCACATTGCTTTCCATTTTTTCCTGGCACGTTGCTTCATTTTCCATTATGTAACATTGTTTCCCCTTCTTTCCTAGCGTGTGCTACTTCCTTGGTCCATCCTTTATCTCTTATCCTCGTTTACTGCGCTTAACCCAAAAATTTTCTACTCCAACAACACTCATCCAACATTACCAAGACTTTGGATACCCGCCCATTTAGAATCCAACTTTTCCATTCAACCCATTTATCAGAATTCTTGGATTCCCATATTTTTGGATATCCTGATTCCACCTACATTGTTCCTCCTCATACGAGATCCATACTTTTTTATAAGTTCATTTAAATAGAAATCTGAATTTTCGGATTTATCTTCCACTACCTACGCATATCCTACCTGTACCTGGATGCCACCTAGAAATATCTAATTCTCTTATCCTTTATTATGTGTATCCAATGATAGGCCTCCATATATTACTAAGCCATTGGTTTTGTCCTAAGTGGATCCCATCCCCATGTCCTCATGCCTCCAGGGAATAACTTGCACATCCACTAGGTCGAATGATGAATAATAACACCAATCAATGGTCTAGATATTTAGTGGGATTTAATGGTAATCGACCTTTAGTGGGGTCACATGATTCGATAGATTTGGTGGGTGATGTATGTTCAATATGACATTCTATATTAATATAGGGATTAAACAGTGTTCGATCATTAACCATTCCTCTTTGTCCTAATTTCACCATGAAAAGGCATATATTCTCTTCTACATGTCACCCTCCACCTGTAACCTCCTCATTAGATCTAGATGCTTGTGTAGTATGGGGTTTCATCATACATGGCCTCCATGCCGAGACGACGTGTCCATCCACTTGGAATCCACCCTTCCACTTTGGGGTTATGGTTTTGTTGTGTGGAAGTTCCACATCTGACATATGGTATCTGGCATTTTCTAAAATCCCATATTTAAGAAACCACGGACCTTCGGATATCCAGATCATTTGGGTTACATCGCATTGTTCCACCATCTACAATGTGACATTTGGAATTTTCCAAAATTCCATTTAAACAAAACTATGGATTTTTGGATTTTTAGATGGTCTTAGTGTCGCTTCCTAGTTCCTATTTCCACCATCCAACCTCTGCTCGATGAACTTTCATCGTGACCTGCTGACAAGGACATCTTTCTAGTGTGTCTTTTGAAATGGAATTCCAATGTGGTATGCTAACTCAACAAGTTGGCATGGCACTTCCGGCACTGTATGCTGATGTGTCATCTGAAACCTGACATTTTTTCAAAAAGGCCATTTTTTAGAATCTCCATATTTCTATACTATCATTGTTCCTTCCTCCTAGTTCTATCATTCGACATCCACTATCATAATCTCTCCACTGTGGCCTTGTTGATGGGTCCTTATTTCTATTGTGGCCTCTGACATGACATTAATGTGGCATATGGCATGGTTCATTGCTCACTACAAAGTTCCAATTCTATCGGGGTTCTTATCTAGTTTTATGTCATCAACTGGGTCCCACATCCAGAATCTAGACTTTGGAGAAATCCCACTTTACGAATCTTACAAATGCTTTCTATCCATATTTAGGGTTCCACCATCGAGTTCCATATCCAGGATCCAGAACTTTTGGAAAAGTCCCTTTTTATAGACATCTTGGATCCCGCTATTTTGGATTCTTGGTTCCATCTATGGGGTTCCACTTATCCAGTATCTCGCCTTTGGTAAAGGCCCCTTGAAATAAATCTTGGATCTTGCTAATATCTTCCACGGTATCCGCCACCATGGCCCTAACTCAGGTAAATTACCAATGTGGATCGACTAACATGGCACTCTGTTAACATGGCTCTGCCTCCAATATTTGGAACTTTGAACTTCTCAATGGAAACACTTACAATATTTTTTTGAATTCAGGGGTTTCCTTAATAAATTTTGCATATAAATGGTGTTAGAAGGAATAATAGAAATCTGATGATCTGGATTCTCAGTAATTATCTCTGAGAGGAAAAATAACCAATACAACATAACATTGTGCATTTGAGGAACCTCATGCATCCATTCCATTTCTCAATTTCATGGATCTAGTTTCCATTAATAGGAAACCATAAACAAATGATAAATCACTAGGCATATAGGAAAATACAGGGCATTGATTCATTCCCTTTCCTCATGGATTTTACATAGAACCATTCAATTCCATCAATTGTATAGACATGTATAATTATATATTTTATAGAGAATAAATGAAAACACAAGGAGACATATATATCACAAGTATCAACTAGCCAACTAACTGAGGGTGATTTCTTTTCCACCCAACCATAGGCTCATATGCACTACTCCTCTCTACAATCTAGTCGCCCATGTTCCAATCCATGATACCACCAAGGGAATGTTCATTCTCTCAAAGCAATTGATAGTCTAAAGGCCACTCTCCTTCACATAAAACATTGGCACAAACCCTCTATACCCACCATGTCTAGGGCCTCCATGAGGTTTCTCAGACGTCGTCCCAACTAGAATTATCTCAGCAGAAGGAACTATCTCAGCTTATCTTGGTTGTAATTACTTTTTTCAATTACCCAACAAGCATCAAACTCACATCCCTCTCGGATTAAATTGGGTTGAGGGTTCTCTACCCAGCCACACAAACTCTCTTGCTCTACCTATTTTCTCTATTCTTCTCATGCGGTCTCCCAAATCTCTGAGAACTCTCCAAAATTCTTTGCATAGTCCTCTTTCATATGTGTATCTTCTCTTTCTCGAGCATTATCCCCCACTCAGTCTCCTAGACTGAATTTTTTATCGTGTCCATGTGTGTCTCTTCCCTTTTTCCCCCAAGAAGGTTCTCGATTTTTTCTCCTCTTCCTTTTGTCAAAAGGAACTCATGGGTAAATCTTGCTAATTGATATGGGTACTTGTTGCACCCTTGGCTAATATTCTTTAGTTGTCCTAGACATCCCTCCATACCTATATTCATTATGGGTGGTTGGTTTTTCATCTACCAACCCCCTCTTATTAACCGATTTTCTTTGATTTTAGGAAAAAGGGAATTAACTGATTATTCCTAAAATAATTCAACAAGGTGGCTTGGGATCCCTTAGCATGATGAACCCACCCCTCTATGCTCCCTCACTATTCCCTCTTGTGGTATCATGGCTTGTACCAGTGCTCCACCCGTCAAACACTTGTTGGCTTTCTTTATCAAACACTTAATACACTTACATTGTTCAAATTACCATGGCATGGTAATATTATCTCTATGTTGAGATAAGACCATTGCTAATCATGATTTATTACAATTAATCAGGGGATCAAAAATGGGGTGTTACAGTTGTGGTAGTCTTTTAAATCATAAAATTGTTCATTGCATTGTAAAAATTGAATCTTGATAAATCATTGAATTTGGGAATCGGATTGTACAAAGTGTAAAGTGACAAACCCTTTCAAGTCAAAAGTTAATGATATCATCAAGACCTACTTGAAATTTGAATAAGGAGGTCAAGTAAGTCATCAAATTCAAGTCATTGTAATCACACTTTAAGGTTCATGATCTATACTTCCTGACCTAAGTGTAACAACAATCAAGTGAGCATGATATAAAAGAAGCAAGTGCAAGTGAGTGAGTACAAGTGAGCCAGAGAATAATAACAAATGGGTAAAGCAGGAAAGCATTTACAAAATGTCTCTCAAGAAATCAAGGAAACGCAAGCATACAAACATGAATTTAATAATCAAATTGAAACACTTGAGTGGAAATTAATTCAAAATCAAAACACAATTGATCACATGGTTGATACAATACAGTCAACAAATGATCTTATCCAAAAGGTCAATGCAATTTGTGACAAAGAAGATCTAACAGAAATTTTTCATGCAACATGTGATATAGAGGAGCTTAACCAAAATATCCATCCAACATGTGAGACAAAGAAGCTTATCCAAAAGTTTTATGCAACATGTGATAGAAATGAGATCATACAAAAGGTTTATGTGACTTGTTACACACAAGGCATAATACAGATGGTTGATGCTAATTGTGAAACATAAGACTTGATGGCCAATACAAAATACATTGAATATATGGAATATTTCATTCAATTGATGGAGGAAATATTTATCAAATATGAGTCCCAAGAAGAAGCACATAATGACAACAACATCAATAGAAAAAGTAAATTCCAAGATACAAAAGAACAAAGTCAAAATTCACAAAATGAAATTTCCAAGATGGTTGTCAGACCTTGGGAAGAATTATTTTTCAACAAAGATCGACATGGCTTAGGATATGACAAAGGAAACAACTTTTATATCCCATATTACTCCAAACTAGATTAGTTTGTGAGTGCAACATTTCTTGAAAATGTGAAGAATCTCAGTAAGAAGTGCCAACATTATCAAAGAATTGGTCATATAACGATAGAATGTTTTGATCTCCATCCTTGTCTTCATTGTGGAAAAACAAATCACCTCTTTGAAAAGTGTCGAAAGAAGAAGAAGATTAAGAAAACAATTCATTATGGATGGATAAATTCATGGAGATGGAATCAACAAGTAAAGAAGTTGCATTAGTCTTACCGTTTAGTCAAGACAAAGGTAAATCCATAGCTGCATGGAGAAATGACAAAAGCAAAAATATTTCAAACAACTATTCCATATGATTTTGGGCATGATCTGGGTCCAATTCTATATGTTCTCTGAAATTAAAACATGAATCAAAGATGGTACTCTATGTGCCTCAAGAGGGGGAGAACATTGATGAAAAGGATATTATCTTACACCTTCAGGGGGAGTGAAGATGGTTAGTGATAAAACAAAACCACCACATTATAATCAAATTGGTTAGTGTTCATCCAAAACCACCACATTGTTCAAGTATCAATGGAAGATGGCTAGTGGTCAACCAACAAAACCACCACATGAAGAATCCAAAGCTCAAGCTTGGCTCCCTTCAACCAACTCCAACAAACTTCTCACCTTGCACATAACAGGGGGGGATATTAGATATCAATGATGATAGTCAATATTCAAGATTCAAAGTCCTATCAGTCAAAAATAAATCAATATTTGGGAATTCCAACATAGCAATTGGTATCCTCAAATCAATCAACTATTGGGATGTCAATCAACAGAATGAGAATGTTCAGACATGGAATTTTTTCACTTCCAGATGAAATATTCAACATTCATATATTGGTTGTTTTTCAAGCATATCTTCGTCGAAGCTCGATTCAAAAGTTTTAGATTGAAGACTGAAACTTATACCAGTTATTGTTTCCTTACCGGTACAATTATTCAGACTTTTGATTGAGGGGGGGAATGTTAGACTATCAGTCCCTAGACAATCACAAAGTCCGAGACCGCCTACTTATGAGTTGTAATCCTTATCTATTGATGAGGTGTTTTCATGATCCATTGATGAGTTGTCAATGAGATCTATATATAAAAGTGGTCAAGTCCATGTATTATAAATTGATATCATGAGATCAATACATGTAAGAGAATGACATAAATAATTTTCTTCCAGTTCTTGTCTTGTCTTGCTTGTGCTCTATTTGTTAACACTCAGACCTAAGAAATACACTCACAAACACACAAGTGAATCACTCAAACTTATGTGATTCATATAAGTGCATTTCTCATGTGCGTGTGAGTGCATCACTTATACATGTGAGTGTGAGTGCATCACTTATACATGTGAGTGCATCCCTAGACCCACATATTAGTGATACTTAGGTGTAAGCATTTTACTTCTATGTGTGTAAGCACATTGCTTATGTGTGTGTGAGTGCATTGTTAATGTGCATGAGTGCATCACTTGTGTGTGTGTGTGTGTGTGTGTGTGTGTGTGTGTGTGTGTGTGTGTGTGTGTGTGACTAGTCAAATATAAGTCACACACTTACACCTAACCCACACACCCACATAAATGACATGCTCACATGTAAAAGGTGTTCTTACACACATAAGTGATGCACTCACACATAAGCAATGAAATCACACACATAAGAGGCGTATGCATGCACATAAGTAAATACCCTCACACAAAGTGATACACTCACACACCCACACACCCCACCATGGACCAACACAAACTAGACACTTACATACATGACACCACACCCACATAAATGATGCACACACACCTAACCCACCTACTAAGTGATGCACTAACATGCATAAGCAACACACTTATAGACATATCAAACACAATCTCTGATAAGATATGTATGGTGGTACTATCATATGTTTGTCAAACCCTTGAAAAGCGACTAATAGTTCTATTTATTATAAAGTGCAACAAAATGAAAAGATGAGATGGTAAAGACACTAGAAGTTAGAATGCCAAAGAGTTAGGTGCACTAAATTGGAAAAGAGATGGTCAACATCTTATGGCTCTAACTCTTTTATATGAATTTAAATATACACTTATTACTTGTTGAAAATTTTATGATGAGGAGAACAACATAAGATAGAACCAGATACTAAAAAGATGCAAATCAAACTTAAAATGAATGTAATGAAAATATAATATAAAATATAAAATTAAAATAAATATATAATAATAACACAAAATCAATAGAAGTTAGAATGCCAAAGAGTTAGGTGCACTAAATTGGAAAAGAGATGGTCAACATCTTATGGCTCTAACACTTTTATATGAATTTAAATGTGCACTTATCACTTGTTGAAAATTTTATGATGAGGAGAACAGCATAAGATAGAACCAGATGCTAAAAAGATGCAAATCAAACTTAAAATGAATGTAATGAAAATATAATATAAAATATAAAATTAAAATAAATATATAATAATAATACAAAATTAATATAAAAATATAAGTTAAAGGAAAAAAATATAAAAAAAATAATTTAAATGTAAATAAAATATATAATTTTAAAAATCCCAAAAAAATAAAAATACAAAACAAAGCATGAAATTCCATCGCACTTCATATTTCTCAATTTACATAAACTTAAATGTAAATTAAAATTAAAATATCCTAATAAAAACTCATTCACTAATAAATTCACAATCATTTTGCCCAGTTTTTTTAAATAAAAACCTATCATTAAAAATAAAAATTTCATAAACCGCTATGCAAAGCATTGCCAGAATGTTACATATCAATACTTAAGGAGCATGATGATAGCATGTCTCATCTTATTTGTGTATAACTTTATGGTTATATTTAATGGTATTGGCTAAACGTTTTACCTTTTGGGTTTTTTTGGCAGGAATTAGCCAGAATTTCACGATATAAATTTGGACAAAACTTCTATTTTTTGTTGTTTAAGTTACCTTTGTGAATGTATAAATAGATCCAGAGTGCTAAAAATCCTTGGGGCACTAGCATTATACAAACTTAGCCACTCAAATCTATAGATCCAACCATTAATTTATTATCAGTTAATAATTAATTAATTATCAATTAATAATTAATTTATTATCAGTTAATAATTAATTAATTATCCATTAATAGTTAATTACTTATTAATATTTGAGTAATTAATTATTTATAATTAATAAATTATTAATAATTGATTAATTATTATTAATTAATTACTAAATAATAATTAATTAATACTTAATTATTACATTTAAAATGTATTAATACATTAATAATTGTGCCCCACACATTTAGGTTGTCAACTAGAAACAACCAAATTTAAGTAAAAGTGATTGATAAACAATCATATTTAAATAAAAGTGATTGAAATAAGTTGCCCCGTTAATTTAAAAAGGGTGTACAATAATT
>JASDQU010735499.1:31413-53151 GCA_032191745.1 Picea mariana
AGTTGTACAGAGAAATGAGATTAGCATATACAGTGAGCGACCCTCAAAACCCAAATAATTTCCCTATTTACATCGTGGACCAAGATCTAGGAAATTGTATCTTGTCTTTTGATGATGGTTTAGATTGTTGTCCAGAGGAAAATGATATAGAGTGAGAAGAGTCAAGTTACATGACAGAGGATCTATGTAGCACCGGTGTCTGGAAAATGTATTTTGACGATGCCTCATCTTCCAAAGGAGTAGGTGCAGGAGTACTTTTAGTGGCTCCCGAAGGTAAGTTCCTTGTTCCTTTTTCCTACCGACTGCAGTGGGATATAGATTACACTAACAAAGTATGTGAATATGAAGCATTGGTCTTAGGATTAGAGGCTGCCAAGAAGCTAAAGATAAATAACTTAGAGGTATACGGAGATGCAGAGTTAATAGTCAAACAAATAAACCGACAGTACCAAGCCAAGCATCCCAGATTAAGATCATACAGAAATTGTGCCTGGGATCTCATGGAAAACTTTTTCTCGTCCGTAAATGTCCACTTTATCCCTCGCGCAGAGAATTTACATGATGATGCATTGGCTAAAGAAACTTCAACCTTCTTTCCTCCCATTAATTTCAAATTGAAGTATCATATTGAAATCAAATACAGACCATCTATATCAGACATTATCCACCACTGGCAGGTCTTTGAGGATGACTAACAAATTAAGAAATTTCTTGAAGCAGTGGGTGAATTCTCCAAAACTCATGCAGACCAAGAAAATCAAAATGACCCGATATGGATCATGCAAGAAGGGGAAGATCCTAAAGCCTTATGAGAAAAAATTATGGATCATCGTATGCTGGTCCTTAAAAACAACCAGATTCCGAAAGGATTGATTCCTTTAGAAATATTTTTTGATGAAAACAACGTACCTGTAAAATCCACTTTACAACCCCAACCAGAAGAAGTGGAGGACTATGATATAAGAACTAAAAAATAATTCAGGGTGGTAAAAATATCCAAGTTCCTCCCTCCTGAAGTGAAAGTTAAGTATAAAGACCTACTCAGACAGTATAAAGATGTTTTTGCCTGGTCTTATGATGAGTTAAGAACATATGACACTTCCATAATTGATCACAAGATACCTTTGAAGCCTGGGGTCAAACCGTTTAGGCAAAAGCTTAGGCAGATCAACCCCATTTTGTTACCTGTGATCGAAAAAGAAGTTAAGAAACTTTTAGACACGAAAATAATCATACCTTTGAGATACTCAGACTGGGTAGAAAACCTGGTCCTGGTCAGGAAAAAGAGTGGGGAAATTAGACTGTGTGTGAATTTTCGAAACTTAAATAAATCATCCCTCAAGGACAATTATTCGCTGCCCAAAATGGACCATGTGTTAGAAAAAGTAGTTGGAGCAAACTAAATGTCTATGATAGATGGGTTCTCTTGTTATAATCAAATCACCATGAATGAACAAGACAGGGAAAAAACTTCTTTCACCACACCATGGGGTACGTTCATGTATGCCAAAATGCCTTTTGGTTTGATGAATGCAGGGGCCACATTCCAGCGTGTTGTGTACATCGCTTTCATAGGAGAAAGAGATAAGTTCGTAGTCATTTAGCTCGACGATTTGACGRTTTTCTCTAAACCTGATGAAGAACACTTGATGCATCTTAAACAGACTTTCGAAAAATGCCACAAGTTTGGTCTATCTTTCAACCCAAAGAAATCACATTTCTCCATGCGGGAAGGTAAGCTTTTGGGTCATATCATATCTAGGGATGGAATCAGGATTGATCCTAAGAGGATTGAAGCAATAGATACTATAAATATTCCTAGAAATGTAAAAGAGATTCAATCTTTCTTATGAAGAATAAATTTTTTACGAAGGTTTATCCCGAATTTCGCTGAGATTGTAAAATTGATCACAGGAATGTTGAAGAAGGATAGCGAAGTAAAATGGACAACTGATGCCAGAGAATTATTCATTCATATTAAGAAATTCATAAGCGAGGCACCTATGTTAGCAAGCCCCGACTATCTAAAATATTTTCTTATCTTCTCGTTTTCCTCCAAACACACTATCGTCACAGTGCTCCTACAAAAGAATGAAGAAGGATTCAAACAACCGATCACCTTTTTCAGCAAGAGCCTTAGAGATGCAGAACTGAAGTATGATATAATAGAAAAATAGGCGTATTCCATGGTAAAAGAATTAAAGGAATTCATAACATATGTAATACACTCAAAGATAATTGTGTACATGCCTACCAGTTCTGTGAAAGATATATTGGTGCAGCCAGACATCGATGGAAAAAGAGGGAAATGGCTCGCCAAAATCCAAGAATTTGATCTGGAAGTCAAACCGACAAAATTGATAAAAGGGCAAGGCCTGGCCAAACTCTTAGCTGAGTCGAATTTCAGAGCCCTAGATATCAATTGCCTGTAGGAAGGCGACGAAGACATGGACCTAAACGAGCTGAATGAGGAAACAAGTCCAAACAAGATCGAAGATAAATTCTTATCATCGGGCTGGTACAGAGACATAGTGTCATACCTGCTAAATCTAAAATTTCCAAATGAGCTATCACTATCTAAAGCCATAACTTTAAAACTCCATGCATTTAAATACTGTATCGCCGAAAGTCAGCTATATTGGAAAGATCCACTCAGTTTCCTGTTAGTCTGTTTAGTTGAATTGGAAACTCAGTGGGTTATAGACAAATTTCATGAGGGAGTCTATGGGGGGCATCACGCATGGAGAGCGATAGCTTACAAGATCTTGAGGGTTGGGTACTACTGGCCAAAACCCTTTTCGGACATCAATTCCAAAGTGCGTTCCTGCAACCCTTGTCAACTATTCGCAGGTAAACAGAAGCTCCCGGCACTGCCTCTAGTTCCAGTCAAAATTGAAGCCCCATTTCAGCAATGGGGTCTAGACTTCATAGGAAAAATTAATCCCCATTCTAGTGCTCAACACAAGTGGATCTTAACAGCTACAGATTATTTTACTAAGTGGGTGGAAGCCATTCCAACCAAAAGGGAAATAGACTCGGTGGTAATCGATTTATTAGAAGACAATATTTTGTCAAGATTTGGTTGTCCCTGAAAGATAGTTACTGACAATGCCCAGGCCTTTAAATCTATGGCTATGATTAGCTTCTGTCAAAATTATAACATCGTTCTTGGCCATTCCACAGCATATTACCCCCAGGGAAATGGATTGGCCGAGTCATCTAACAAGAGCCTAGTAAATATAATAAAGAAGGTATTGGATGAAAACAAAAGGTCTTGGCATGTGCACTTAAAATATGCATTGTGGGCGAATCGCATAAGAAAAAAAAGGTCTATCGGCATTTCACCTTTTCAAATGGTCTATGGGACAGATGTTGTCCTACCTATAAACCTAACGCTACTAGTAATGAAGTTATGGCAAGATCAAAATGAAGAACCCAATCATGTCACCAGGAGAAGTAATCCCCTGATTGAGGTTCAACAACATAGAGTCGAAGTTGATGAAAAGATGCAGAAGTACCAAGATGACATGAAGGCATTTTTCGACCGCAAAGCAAAGGATAGAGAATTCCTCCCAGGTGATTTAGTGTTAAGATGGGATGCAAGAAAGGAAGAAGCAACAAAACATGGTAAATTTGATCACCTCTAGTATGGACCATTCAAGGTCTCGGCTTTGGAAGGAAAAAATCTTTCCTACTGGAAAATATAGATGGTGAAGTCCTCAATGCCCTTGTCAACAGGTGGTATATGAAGCATTACATGACGCAATAGTCGCCAAATTCAAAAAAAATAAAAATAAAAAAATTTATTATATATATTTTGTGTACATATATGTATTTTTCATTTAAACATTGCTCTTGATTTTCTTTTTTCATTCATGAACTTTTGACACATTTCAGATAATCTTCGTATTTTCCTCTTATAGGATTGCAGCTGCACACAAAACAACAAGAAAAGTAAACCGAAAGTTGGTCTCGTAAATAAATCATCTTAAACATGTGATATCCAAGAAATTTGATATTTTGCAAAGAAATTGAAACGAAAAGATATAGATGAATTTTCCTAAAGGACATGTTTTAAAGGAATATTAAAAGAATCCGAGGTTAATGTCATTCAAACAACAATATCGTCTAAACTAATAAATAACAAAATTGTTTCATTGTTTAATCATAAGTGAAAACAAATTAAATAATTCACCCAATTTAAAAGCAGTCGGTCAAAGTAAAGTATCCTCGAAAAAGATCTACAGGAGTCAGTTTCAAACTTTTGACCTCTGTATTTTCAGTCCATAAGTCACCGTCTGTCACCCTTTTCTATCTCTGGGTTTACCTTTCAAAAAGTCATCATCTTTCCATTTCGCATAAGAAGGGATAAGATTTTTCGTTTCAACCTTATGATCTTCAAAGCAGATTGTGAAAAGAAAGTGGGTCTTCACAATTACTCGATCACCTGCTAAGCAAAGGAATGTTTAGAGTGATCCTAACTTTCCTAGGTTTTTCAACGACATCGGAGGATTGAAGCTTGCTCAAATAGAATTCCTTAAAAAAGTTATTTTCCTTTTTCTCCGTAAGAACAAAGGTGTTGTGAAGGCCAAGGGGAGGTTGGTACCGAGTAATCAAAGTAAGTTGAAATACTTATAATGCAAAACATTACACAGATATCAACCCTGATACAAACTGATTTCCCCCATCTTCGCACTCTAAAAAGAAAATTATAAGACAGGTGGTGAAAGAAAATTCAGAAATGATTGCCCCCACCTAGTCCAAGAGACGATGAAAGGAAATTCAGAAATGATTGCCCTCATCTCAGCATTTAAATGCATAATTATATTCCGAAGTGGTGAAAGGAAATTCAATAAAAGGGGCCAGATAACTTCACCGAGGTACTGAATAGGCTTGCTGGAAGTGAGGCAATATCTTAGATATCTGTAAGGCTGTTATACATGAAAATCACTCTACTCTGGTAACCAATGATTTTTTAAACCTGATCCACATCCCAAATTCAGACGGGACTTTCCAATTAAAAACATATAATCTTATTCTTTTGATGCAAGCTGATAGCTGCAAGATTTGTTGGGTCTCCTAGGACTATTTCGATTGTCTTAAAGCAGACCTAAATTTAGTAGAGGAAAAGGGAAAGTTGTGAAAGGGACTACAACTAAGTTTAAAAAGAGTATCTGATTTTGAAAAATCTTTTCAAGGTAAAGAACGAAGTCTCTTTCTCCCTTCGTTACCCTATTCTCAGGAACCTTTTCACTTGATTGAAGCTATTGACTCCATTTACCCAATATTGGCACATGGTCTACTGTTCTTCCTGCCTTACAAGAAAGTGGGATCCCTAGTTGGAGCCTATGTTGGAGCCGCCTTTGTTTTCTAGCCCGTCACAAATTTCATTTTTTAATGCTCGAAATCGAAAGATGGTTTTCGTATTTTCTGTCTGTCGTTTCAAAATATCTGAAGCTTTATCAACACAAACAACGATGATTATTGTACTCTCGAGGTGAGTCATACTTTTCATAAAAATGTTTCCTCTTTTGTTCTACCTCGGGATCTCATAGGTCGAACACTATAAGTCATGTGGTTCACACACCTCGAGCTATGAAACGGCGAGATCATTTTAATTTTTCACTCAGGACAGTAACGAGGGTAAAGTTTTCCCCTAACCCATGATTAAACATCGTCGGGGTTTCGCATCTCGGCATTTACCAAACCCAAAAATTTATTGTCATAGCCCCAATAGCCGAGAACACGAATTCCTTATTCTAGTAACCTGTGTCACGATTAAAAGTAAATACTAAACCATGGTAAAAGTTCTGCCGGCAATTCGCCACTCGATGTTTTCTTTTTCAAAAGTTACACCGTCTAAATCCAGACTCGCGAAATCATGATAAGGATATAAATGTAATTAATCAATCACTTAATCCAAGTTTATCTTCCCTTTTAATTAAGTCATGTTATCACGATCTCGCAGTTTCGCAGCTCGACATGCTGACTTCCTGGAAACTTACTTTCGAAGCTCCAAGTTGCAATATGGTGAATATAATCATTATGAAATTAATTGAGCCCCTAATCACGATTATGTTTTTATTAACCCAAATTGATCATCGCAGTCTCGGGTGTCAGAGGTTCAAAGTGTTAAAGTAAAATCCTCGATATAATGAGTACCGAAATATTGATTAACGTTGCTAAAACCGGATTAATTAAGCTAAATCAATACATATCCCATGTTTTGATGCTTGCATGATTTATGAGGTAGCCTTATTCATTCCATACACCAACTGATATTTTAAACCACCAAAATTTATGGCATTAATTAGGAAATAGGGAAAATCGACGAATAAAGATCGTATTTTTATGGCAAAATTTATTTCTAAATATGATTTGACAGGCCTATTCTGAAAGGTACCAAGTTTTTGAATATATATAAGAGTTTTGGTTCATTATAACAAATGAATTTTCATATTATGAAAATCACATTATCTCGGAGGAAGCTGACTTCTATATGTATACGTATTTCTATCGCAGAAGAGCTAAAGAACAATCCCCAGCCATGGCTCCGCGAAAAGCATTCGAAGCTGGTGTTGAGGTTTTGGGACAGGGATCAGACAATGTTGTTGATACTTCACCTCGAAGAATCAACTCAGTACCAAAATGGTCGTTTGTTTTAGATGTTCTGCAAGCAGAATTGGTGGATTATTCCGATGACTCCAGTGACAACGAAAAAGATGATATAACCACCAAGTACAAAATAGTCATCCAATCCGGAATGCACAAAGTAGTAGCCAGGCCGCGATTGCTTCGATATTATGACATGGTCCAATGGGCATTAGATGATGTGGACATACCGACCAAAACCATCATGAATGAGCAGAAAGTCACCATCGAGACTTCAGTTCCCACGCATAAATTTTATAATTTTTTGCGTTTGGTAAATGCCCAAAGAAGGTATGGCCACCTTTTCCTGTTCATTTGAATTCTTATTATTTATTAGATTTCGGGCATGCCAAATCTGAGGCGACAGCCCTGGAAGACCTAAATTTGGTCTCCATTGAATACAAGAGGCACGATCCGCAAAGGGTTGTGAGCAATCATTTGGCCAGTTGCGGGCTCAAGAGATTTGAGCACGAGAATTCACCATCAGATGAAATTTTTTGAGGCGCAAGGTCCTATGCCGAGATTCAGGCTTGGATACAAACTTTGGCAACTGAAGAGAGAGTCGATGTTCTGAAGTTCCAGTAACATCGACGTAGTTGTCTTCCCGCAGTGTTGCGGGGTGAAAGTCCTAGTATGTTGGAGGCAAAATAGAGAGATGATGAAGGCTCTAAGGATGTGACTCCCGATCAAGAAAAACATCAGGATGAGGGAGAGAAAAATAAGAGTTCAAAAACAGAGATAAAGACTCCTGACCCGCCAAAGAAGCAGAGTCCGGTTATTACTCCAGGAAAATCAGCAAAGTAGATCAGAGAACCTATCACATCGGTTACTCCCTTGCAGTCGACTCAAGGAAATATTGACGCAGAGTGGATCTTCAATGAAGAGTTGAGGCCTATAAGGGTAGAAGAGATCCCTCTGAATGAGTTCTTCTTCGATAAGAAGAGAAAATAAGTGGTAAAGAGATAATTTTACCAAGAAGGGGAGTCAACAACCAAGAAATACAAATTCATAACTGATGGGAAGGACAAGAAAAATGAACAATTCTCGACTGAGATAGCAAGGACATTAGGATCATATGCCTCAGTGAATCAGTTTTCAGTTAGGCTTCTAAAAAACTAGTTGAAATGAAAGAATCGCCTCATCAAGACCCTGGAAGCTAGACTAGCCACAACAACGGAGACTGCCAAAGACTAGGTGAGTGTGGGTATAGAGAAAGCAAGGTTGGCTAATAAAAATGAGATAGAGCTACTCAAGTCTAAGCTCGAACAAGCGCAGATGGTGGTTCGGGATGGTCAGATGCAAGCGAGTCAACAAAAATATTTGATCCAGCATCTGCAGGCTAGGGTGGAAATCATAGAAAGCAAGGTGATAGATATCGGGATGTTTCAGTCCTAGGTGATGGAGATTCGGGGCAGAGTCTCTGCGGCCCAATGAAATTTACTCGACAAGGTAGAAGCGATCTGAGACAACTGTCTACTAGTCAACCAAGTTTCAGAGAACTTATCTGCTAGTGAAAGGGAAGATGGAGCAGCACGAGTCGCCTTCCAAGAGGCTGTAATAGCCACAAACAACAGGGATTCGGGAATTACTCCTAGGTTCACCATTTCAGAGCAGACCAGAGGAAACATTCTATTGAAAGAATGGGAGCACAACATCTCGGAAGGCAAGTTGCAAGCCAAAAAGGTAACAAATTCCTTGGAAGAGGATTTCAGTTCTATAGATGGGGATCTACTAGGTATTGATAGTGGAGGTAGTGCCGAGGCTTTGATTCAAATGAATATGGAAAAAATATCGATTGATTTAAAGGAAAAAGAAGAAAGGGATTTGGCTGAGATTTCCTAGGTGACTATGGTAGACATAGTCCAAATAGACAAATGCATGAATAGACCAAGCGCACAATTATGCACCATCGACATCTTATACGAACATATGGAAGATAGTTTGCTGCAGTTAGCCCGAGAATATTACTTTTTTTAAGCYAGCTGTCAAGCAGAACCATTGCGGTTGATATCTCAGCTGGTTGAAAGACGTGTCGCCTGTAATGAGCATGTGTGAGGACAAACGTCTGGCACCAAGTGAAGACAGAGAAGAAGAAATGGAGCAATTTCTCTCCTCCCTGTCATAACYGAAATTTTGTGACGATTGAGATACTATCCTATTGTAAACTATATAAATATACCATAGAAAGAAGGAAAAAGGGCTGGACCTTTTTGTGTCGATTGTAACAGAGTTTTTACATTTTGAGAGTTAATACAAAGCAAATCTGAAGATTTTCAATTCCGTCAAGACTGTGTTATGAGTTTGTTTTCTTGTATCTCATATTTCATTTCATTTCATATTCTTAAGAATGCTTCGTTATAATTTAGTACGACCACTACTATAGCGAATGAATTTTGGTTTTCTATAACTGTTTACTGTTTTTCCTCGGTACCAGCTATCAGCGGGTGTAAGACCAGTTAACACTTTTAGAATTCTATACATATTTTATGCTACATCGGGTTATTTCTTTACAGGTTTCCTCTTTTGTTTATACGTGAGATTCTCCCTTGATAGGAGCCTTACACTATAGACAGCTAAATGTTTTTCTCCCACCTCATACATTTTATTAAGATATAACTCAGTTATGGGAAAGAGCCTTTGATTTGCACCCTGTTTTATTTCCAAAATCATAAATTCTCTTTTATAYGACCAAATTGAGACAACACTTAATTTMTCTCCGAAGTTTTTCTTATTTTATTGTTCCTCCATGACTATCCCTGTACCAACACAGCCCAATATCGAACCCGGATTATCAAACCAAACGCACATTGCCTTAAACCTTTTCAATACTATTCTTAAAACAGCTACTAACCAGGTTGAACTTRAACATTCATGGGTAGCCATTGAATARGATATAACTATCCAGGAWCAGTTGGAAGCTAGGCAATGCCAACGTAGAAATATTCCTTAGTTTCCTTTGCCGAAGGTTGACATTTCTCTATTCTCCACCTTTTACCCACTTTTGGATGCCTAGACACTGTACTTCTAAGCCTTAAGTACAGRCTCTGGAACAACAGAATYTATGAAAAAATATCAACAACAGAACAGAGAGACTGTAAAAGAACTATTATCATGCTACCATGGGCAGGAAGAAGCACCAAATGAAGATGACCCACGCAACATTCAGATAAAAAAAGTTGAAGGTGAAAGAGAGGTGGAAGTTCCACTGCTAGAATCAAAAGTATTTGTTGTGTCGATCAAGGTGAAGAAAGACAACATTGGGACAACTCAAAATCCCAAAATGGTTAGCATTGGAGAATATTGGGATGAACAAACAGTAGAAAACATAACAGAGTTACAGCGCAAGTATAGTGACATGTTCCCAACAACATTTATGGAAACGAAAGGCATAGCAGGAGAGCTAGGTGAAATGAAGATACCTCTCAGACCTAAGGCAAGACCGGTCAGAGAGAGACCCTATAGACTAAACCCAATATATAAGAAAAAAGTGAAAGCAGAAATCGATAGGATGTTGGAGGATAAAATCATAGAACCAATGGAGGAATCTGAATGGGTAAGCCCTATGGTAGTTTAGGAGAATAAGCAGGGAGGGATAAGGATATGTGTCGACCTGAGGAATTTGAATGATGCTCGCCTACATGACCCTTTCCCTACCCTTTTCACAGACAAGGTGTTGGAGAATGTAGGAGGTGAGGAACCTTACTCATTCACCGATGGATTCGCAGGCTACCATAAGATCAAGCTAGCCCCAGAAGATAGGTACAAGAACACTTTTTCCATAGAATGGGGGTACTACTAGTACACAGTGATGCCTTTTGGACTGAAGAATGCACCAACGCTATTTTCTAGAGTAATCATAGTTGCATTCAAATAATTCATCCACCAGTTTCTAGAGGTATATTTGGATGATTGGACAGTCTACAGTTTGTTTAAAGACCACATAGAGGTGTTGAGGATGATGTTATAAATATGCAGGCAGTGTCAAATATTTCTAAACATCAAGAAGTGCATCTTTGGAACACCTTTTGGGATACTATTGGGCCATATAGTGTGAAAACAAGGATTGCTAGTAGATCCTTCCAAGATTGTAGTAATTATTAATCTAACACCACCAAAATTAGTACGTCAGTTAATAGAAAAATTGGGACACACAGGATACTACAGGAAATTCATAAAAGGGTATGCACAGATGACTATGCCAATGGAGAAACTATTGAGAAAATATAGCAAGTTTTAGTGGAACGAGGACTTCCATCGAGGATTTAACACTCTAAAAGATAAGATGGTAACCACACCAATACTAGTATTCCCAGATTGGGAAAAGTCATTTCATGTGCATGTATATGCATCAACTATATAACTTGGAGCTATTATGGCACAACTGAGAACAGGGGAATTAGACCATCCTATAAAATTTGCTAGCAGAAAACTATCAGAGTCAGATCAAAATTACAATACCATAGAAATAGAAGGCCTAGCTATGGTCTATGCACTTCAGAATTTCAGAGATTACTTACTAGGAAAACATTTCAATATGTTTATAGATCATTCAGCCCTCAAATACCTAGTCAACAAGCCAGTGTTGGGGGGGAGAATTTGTAGATGGTTACCATTACTCCAAGAATTTGACTTTGAAGTGATAGTCAAACCAGGGAAGTTGAATGTAGGACCTGATCACCTATCAAGAATCATCAATGGAGAAGAACCTACGAATCTAGAGGACAACTTCCTTGATGCTCAATTATTTTTATTCCAAGTAGTTGATGAGTATTTTTATGAAATTATTCAATACTTGAGTACATGGACTGTTCCACAAGAATTCAACACTACGTAAAATAAAAATATGGTACTTGGAGCCACAGAATATCAATTGATTGTAGGACACTTATACAACATGGGTGCAGACAACATCTTGAGAAGATGTGTACTAGAACATGAAATACCTAGGATTTTAGTAGAGGCCCATGAGGGAATAGTAGGAGGACATTATGCAGGAAACAATACCATGCATAAGGTATTGCAAGCAGGAATATGGTGGTCTAATGTTCACAGAGATTCAAAGGACTACTACCAGAGATGTGATGTATGTCAGAGGGTTGGTAAACCTAATAGACGATATGAGATGCCCCTAAAGCCACAAGTAACCTTCTAGGTATTCAACAAATGGGAAATAGAATTTGAGGGACCAATTAACCCACCAACAAAGAGGTAAGGAGAAAGTTATATTATTATTGTGATAGAGTACTTAATGAGATGGGCAGAAGCAACAACAATAAAATAGTGTAGCACAGAGATAGTAGCACACTTCTTGTTTGAGTAAGTGATCACTAGATTTGGATGCCCAGGGATTTTGATGAGTGACCAAGACACTCACTTCATTAAAAACACTATTAAGTCTATGAATGAGTAGTTTGAAGTTTATCATCAAAAGAGTACACCATATCATCCTCAACAAAATGGAACAGTGGAAGCCTTTAATAAGATCCTATAAAATGCATTGACAAACATATGCAATGTCAACAGGGACGATGTTGGATTACTGAGAGGAGGGGGTGAATCAGTAATAGAGAAATTTAATCCTTTTTAACCATATAATCAAAGTGTTATATCAATGAAGAATTATCATCTAATAACTACAGAGTAAATAAGCAATGAACAAATGAAAAATCATACACATACACATTACACCAGTGTTTTACGAGGAAACCCAAATCGGGAGAAAACCACAGAATGCTTTTTCTTATATGTCTTGAATAATTACATTCATTGGAAGCACCAACTTCCTTTGTTTTCCAGTTGCAACTAGAAGGAGGCTCCAACCCCCTAGTTTCTCAGGCTACAACCTAAAGGAAGCTCCAACTCCCCAATTCTCTAGCTACAACTAGAAGGAGGCTACAACCCCCTATGTTCTCTGGCTACAACCGAAAGGTGGCTACAACCACCTGTCCTTGCCCTGTCCAACCACCTTGAAGTAGAAGTAGAATGATGGAACCACTGTCACACTATCACTATGAGATATACTGCTATAAAAATGTACCAATAAATATGAACCATGCATCAACCATGCATCAACTTGTACCTCAACCTGTAATCAACCTGTACCTCAACCTGTAATCAACATGTACCATAAACAAGTGAATCAACCATGCACCAACCTGTACCAAACAACCTATAATCAACCTGCACCATAAACAAGTGCATCCATCCATGTACCAAGTATGTACCAATCATGTTTCAACTACTCATCAACTATGACTCATCAACATGTACCAACATCATCAACTATACACCTCATGTATGTGCCAACTCATCAACTACTCGTCTCAACCATGTACTCAACATGTACCTCAACCAAAATCCCTCATCAATTTCATCATCCAAATCTGATTTGTATCTCTATAATAGACCTTGTGTATATGATCACATTCCTACAAGCCTTCCTTAACTTTAACAACAAGAGACTAGCATTTTCATCAAACTTTTCTTTAGTCTCACATGCCTAGTTTTGGATTAGTCAATAACCCTAACTTGAAGTAATCATAACTTTGTACCTGTAATGTATAAAGCTCTAAAATTGATACACAATGTTCTTCAGTGTGTTTTATTCAATTCCTCCAGGTTTCCCCTCTTGGAACCTCTCAAAAAAGGATTTATAACAAAAATGACATACCTTGCTAAATACTGGCCTATTCTAGAGAGTGACCTTGTAGAGCATGCCCCACACAGAATTGTTGTTTAATTGATTTGAAACTATTACAAAGCATACTAAAGATGGTAAAATAACCAAAACATTTGGTTTCATTGAAATTGGATCTGTTATGAAGAAGTTATGACTTTTTTACTCGAAACACCTGTTTTTGACTAGTTTCAGGACTAGCCACAAAACCTATTTTCCATGGAGTGTAACTCCAAAAATACAACGACCCACATGAAAAATTGTTTACCACATATACTTGGATATGTTTTCTCAATGTCATAGAAATTTCACGGTTTGAATCATTATAGAAAAAAAGGTTATAGCAAAAATGGTGAGATGGCCTGTAAATAACATACCTTAGAAAGCACCATCAAAAGAATTTATCCTTCCTTGCATTTTGGCCTTATTTTGTTCACCTTCCCTCAAACATTCATCTTAGACATCCATGTTTACCTTAGACACCTATAGATATTCAATATTATCAAGTGTGTTTAAAATGAGAGAGCCTTGCCTCTTATTTATACTCTCCAAGTAGCCGTGCCTCTTAGTTATGTGATGTTCTACATACCAACGGAAATGGCATGACAAGAACTATCCATGTAGGATAGTTTCCCTAACAAATTCACTGTCCTTCATATGATTATTCCACAATTAAGCATGGGTTATGTTACTCCGCAAAGCATCTTCCTGTGAGGGCTTTCACCATAAGGGGACCACTTTGGATTTCATCCATATTTACTTCTTATAAACCATGAAAAAACAATAATGAGTCATATTTACATCAAACAATCTTGGGTCCATTACCCAAACCTTTGTGCTATGGGGTTTCTTCGGGGGTTTACATCAAGGACAACCAACCTTAATCAATGGACGATTGGGACTTGAATATACCAACAGTACTATGGGCATACAATACTACATGTAAAAAATTGAGAGGGAAGACATCATTTAGATTGGCGTATGGACAAGAAGCAGTGGTACCATTAGAATTTTTGGTATCTAGTCTGTGCATAGCAACAATTACTAACAAGACAGAGCAAGGCATAGTAACAGAAATGCTATGGCAGTTGATGCTCATGGAAGAAGATAGGATTCTAGTAGGGTTTCACTAAGAGGTACAGAAAGAAAGGGACAAATCTTGTCATGATATACATATTAAAAGGAAAAGTTTCAAGGAGGGAGACCTAGTCTTGATGTACGACAAAAAATATCTTCAACACCTAGGAAAACTCATAATGCATTGGTTGGGACCATATGAATGAATTACTATCACAAATGGGGGAGTTGTACAGTTGAATGATTTGGGAGAAAAATAACTCAGAGGAATGATCAATGTAAGTCAACTGAAACTATATAGGGGCATTTGACCTCCTAGCACTTAAAAAAGAAGAAGAAGAAGAAGAAGATTGCACCAGACAATAGACAAACTACACGCACCAGACACTAGAAGTCATCACACAGTTCAAATAGAGTTAGAGAGACAAATATAAAATGTCCACGCGCTCAAGTGAAACAACATATTGTGCACTTGGAAAACCTAGTGTGTCATAAAAAGGACCAATGGTCAGAAAATGGCAGAAATTTGAAAAATGGTGTTTATGAAAAATAGGTGCCAACTGGCAGTGCCTATCAAAATTGAATGACAAGAACTTTATAAGAAATGTCACATTAATCATGCCAACTGGAGATGTTAAGGGAATTGAATGTCAAGTATGCGGGAAGCACCAATTCATTTAAACCACAGCTCAGGTAAATTATTCAAGAAGTTTCATGCCACTTGTTATATAAGGAAGGGATGCAGGTAACAGAAGGGTTATTGTGAAATTGTGAAAGAATAGAGTGAGAGAGTATAAAGAGCAGAGAGAAATATAACAAGAGATACATAATGAACTATCTCAGGAGAGATCAACCTGAATCACCATGGAACCAACCAAGCTAGGTGTGATGAGACAAGACTACATAAGACCTTGAAGCCATCATAGAGCACTACAACAACTGCAAGGAATGGAACAGGAAGCCACACAAACTTTTGAATTCATCAACTTGGATGAAATTCCCTCACCCAATGTGGAACCAATGATCCCCACATCTGTTGTGGAGGAAACCCAACAAACAACAATGATTGGCATGGACATTGATATGTCAAAAATGGGATAGGGCCAACAGGACAAGGATGCATACAATCCTTTGCTCCATGAATAAGATGAAAATGCCTTGAGGGAAAATGGGACAACCCCAAACCAGAAAAAAGAGGTCACTCTAGGATGGTCAGACATAGCAGAGCTAGAGCAACAATATAAGGGTATAGTAGAATATGTTACCAGCCGACTAGAGGCATATGCCGATAATAGAGAAATGGAGGTTATAACCCTGAGTCAGTCACCACAGTGAAAGGTAAAACAACCCATAGCAATATCACCACGTAGATAGGATGCAACAACCATAGTCTTGTCGTGCATTTCAAAATGGGTGTAGACCACACCTAACCTTTTGGTATGCATGGAAAAACTACAGTACTCATACCACGATGTGGTCGATGTAGAAAAGTTCTCTGAATTTTCAAGACAGGTCTACCTAGACTATGTGGGTACAGGACCCTTCGATGATCCAATTTTGCAACCAAAACAATGGGTAGCTAGATTGGACAACACCATAATTCTAATCCTATTGGATATCCCACACTTTGGAAGGGGTCATGACGTAAACAATTGTGTTAAGAAGCTGATGGAAGTCACCCACACAGGGTGTTTATGGGTGGAAGAGCTTGTATCTATAGATTTGGAGATAATTGCATATATTACAAGTCTACCATCTCAGGGGGAGAATCTCGCACAGTACGTTGACGACAAGACAAAGGAGAAGGTGTTGGTGGAGGAGATTGTTGGCCTCTAAAGATGTCCTAAAAACAACCTTAGTCTGACATTAATTTATCAATTGAGGATTCATATTTTCTTTCAAGAATGTCAACAAAGTTGATGCAAATTCTCATAAAGGTTTAAATCATGTAGATAATTCAACTACAACAAATCTGAGTCTATCTAAATTACTGCAATAGTCAAGTTCTTCATGCATTCAAGAAAAATCTGAAACTAATAACTCACTCAACAAAATTTTAATCTGAACAATAACACACCATGAATCAAAGAATCAATCAATTTACTGAATTCATTCATTTATCTAAGAAATGGTAATTTAATCTACGAAAACACTTTATGAATCAATCTCTCAATGATTAATTAATCTACTGGAAAGGAACAATGATCTACTAAATATTTAAGAAGGAACAACAAATGTGAATTAAATGAGAGGAACAACAAATGTGAACCTAACGAAAGGAACAACAAATGCGAATTTAACGAACAAATGCGAATTTAAATGAAAGGAATCCACAAGCGATAAATTAGCAGCGATTGGAAATGGAACGACAATCGATTATCTTTAAATGGAACATCTATTCTCCTCAAATGAACAACATAGTCAATTCATAAAAGAATCAACACACTAACAAGTTTATCTTAACTATTGAAAGGAAATACAATTCACAGAACTAAAAAATAATTGATATGATTACAAATGAGATAGTAACTCCTTTCGACTGGGCCCACAGTCCTTAGAAGATACTTCTATGAAAAACTCAGTACGAATAAATGATCAAAACACTTGAAGCTTTCATTAATTCCATGACTGATAAATCATTTACAATGGATTGTTGTATAGAATGTCAATAAATAAGAGATCTGAATGCTTGGTTAAATTCCTTCATTATCTCTCTATCTTTCACTATCCTTTATATATTACAATGAGATAAGTAAATCAAGCTATCCTGAGGATCGAGAGATCCTTGGGATTGCTTTTACTATTTATGAAGATTGCAAGATAAAGAGTCAATCTTCCTTTGAACCATTTTGTGATTGATTTCTTCGATCTTCAATGGTCTGTGCATCTTCATGATCTTCTTAACTATCTTGAGTTAACAACAATTTTCCATTTCTACATAAAATCAAAACAATTCAAACCAAAGTTTAGAAAATATCTAATATCATTTAATAATATTTCCTAAAGACTTTTTAATCATTTTATTTCCTAATTACTTCAAATTAACAGAAAAGTAATCAAATAATATATCACAAATCAGAGTAACAAGGAGAATATTTATACCTTTTTCTCAACCCAACATACCCACCAACTTACCTTTTTCCATGTCCTCATGCAAAAAGAGAGTTTATATGTAAAGCAGTGATACTAAAAGGTGGAGAGATCTCGTCTCTAGGTATTCGGAACCCATGCTTACCTTTAAGTTCTTCAAAAACAACATCTTCCCTTTTATTATGAATTTCATAATCACTCTTATAACCCTCTGGAGGATACCAAATAATGGGAGGAATGTACCTACATCCAATCTAGGAAGGCCCTTCTTCCATGATCATTCTGGCATACCTCTCTAGGATAAAAGTAGTTGCTTGAAAGTTTTTGAAAACAAATGGTTCCCTGTTCTTGACTTCATTTGAAGAGACATTCCATATTAATTTGGCAGCAGAAAGGGATTCTTCTTTAATCTCTCCAAAATACTATAGCCATGAATGTACAACATGTCTATGGATGGGGGATAAAGATTCCACAACCTTCTCCATCTTCATGAATTATCTATGCTGCATAATTGTATCAAAGGATTTAGGAGATTCCCCTCTGATCCACAGGTCTATTCCATTCTCCCTTTTCATAAAAACCTTACATGCTTTAGCCCACCTCGTTTGTTTTTCGGAAAAAGAAAAGAATCCCTGAAATTGGATATCCCCAGTGAATGGATTGGGATTCTCTTTTTTGTTTCCGTCTAGGATGAAATTGTGAAGATATAGTTCACACAAAAAGTATTGTACTCCATCCTCTTGTTCCTTAAAACATGAAACCAAATTAGAAGCGTTGGTGAACTCAGAAGTTGTGCTTGCCCTAATTGATTTTACCTTTAATAACAGATTATTTTCTAATAGAAATAGGGCATAATTAGTAGCAGGGGCCCTACAAGCTAATATATCAAAATAAATAGAGAAAATTTCTTTGATTTTCTCCAAAGATCCATCAAGTTGGCCCTGTACCTTCTTCACCTTTTCTTTATATTTGTTGAGCTCTACAAAGGTCTCATTCTTAGTTCTTGACATGGCTTGAAGTTGTCTGACAACTTTATGATGTTCTGACATTGTTACCATTTCACTTTTGCATTGAGTTAGGGTTTGTTGGAATTGTTCTAGTTCTTCTTCCAACCTTTTAATAATGGCATCATGTTCAGGGGAGTGAAATACTTCTTCAGTTTGAACAACTGTTTCTATTGTTTCTGGAGCCTCTATCTGAGTTTCTATTTCAACTATTTCCAAAGGAGCATGAAATTATGTTTGTGTTCCAATAGAATTGGTGTGAACTATCCTTCTGGGAAGTGGATTTCTTCCCTATACTCTAGTCATCTTAGAATTCTTCTTCTCATGTGATTTGTCATCCTATTCCATTTGTTTCTTAAGTTGTCTAATTGTTTCTTTCAATATGCCAACTTTTTTTTTTAATACTTTCATTTTCTTAACCCTTTTCCTCAATGTCTTGTTTTCATGTTCTAATTTTCTGATTTTGTTATTTCATTTTCCTGTTGATTCTTTCTGTCTATGGGTAATTTCAAGGTCTTCCCCACCTTGATCAACTAGTAATTGATTTCCTATATCTTTTGGGTTCTCTGGTTTCTCTAAAGGATTGTTCTCATCGAATTGGGGTTATGGATGTTCTGTTCCCTCAGGAGATGGTATCTCCATATTAGGAAGATCAAAGACAGGGTTTGAATGAGAAGAAGTTGGAGCTTGGGATTCTCCAAACCTGTCTGTATTTTCAGTAAGTGATATTCCTAAATTTCCCAATACTTGGGCCATCTCATATTCATAACTTCCAAAGAAATCATCCTATTGTTCTGCAGGGATTTCATGTGATGGTTTTTCTATTTGTGTAGTTTCCTGAGTGCTTTCAGGTTGTGTTGTCTTTTTACCCCTTCTTCTTTTTATAGTGGAGGGTTCAGGAACATAAATTGTTCTCTGTCTCTTCTTCTTTGATGTTCCTACATACCTACTCTGATTTTCTACTAATCGAATAAGGTATATTTCTATTTTAGGTTGGGGTGCTGAAATTTCAATTTGGGCATTATCTCCTTCCGTATGGGCTTCCTCAATTCCATGTGGGGGAATTTCATGGTTGAATTCAGGTTGCTCAATTTGTAGGGGCCTATCAGGATCAATTAATTCTCCCCAAGTTATTTGTGTATGGTTTAAAGCCCTGTTTACTATTACTTTTACTAACCCATGATGACTAATTACATTGGCAGGGTCTTTGGCTTTTTGGGTCCTTACAGTGACTTCATGTATCATGATATTCAAAAAGAATGGTAAATTTATCAATAACCATTGTTTCAATATTTCCAGTAGCTTGAGGTGGCAAGGTTTCACCACATTGTATCACTCTTCACATGTGATATATCTTTGTACCACTCATGCTATCTCCCTCCATGGTTCTCTAAGAGTAGATGGGTTGAGGCCTTTCCCCTTTTTGTCGAATTCTTCCTCTGGTTCTACGAAGGACTTCACAACCTCCTTGAGTGTTGTGTATTTCCCAGCCCACTGTGTTCCATTGTTTGGGAGGTCTATTACCTCAGTTATAATGGCATCAATAAATGGTATTATTATGCCTCAACTTATTGAGGCTCCCCCCCTGTAAGTTTTGGAAAAATTCTAGCACGACATTTATATCGAATTACTGCAGTCTGTTAAAGTATTGTGTCCATCCCAGATGATGTAGAATTTACCTTTGTTAGTCAGTTAATTTTAGAAATGTGGTCTCACAAAGGATGCTTTGGCCACCCATGTATTCTATAAACAAGTCAACAAAACTACCATTCCCAACCACAAACTTAGTTAGACCAACCTGTGAGAAAAAATTACTAGAAATGGTAAAAATTACAGAACAACAATGGTATATTTTATCCCCCACTTTCAAGGATAACTAGGAGATTATGTCTCAAGGCCCACAAGTCCTAGACATGGAGTATCGAGAGCTAGATTGACTTGAGCATGGCCCTAGAGGGCCCATCGTTTCTCCGTTTTAGCACCTCCACTTTGTCAGCAGCAACAACAACATCCATCACCTTCAGCTTGGTCCTCTATCAAAGATGGTTCTTGTTCCATGAGGTAATGAGTCTAGGTATCATGGTATGTGTCACTATGATCCTCACAATCTTTGAATATGTGCATTTGATTCCTTTGTTTCTAATGGGTTCTTGGATCTTATGCTTGTCCACTTAACCATGTCTTGGGGGAATGACATGATGCCCTAACAATATTATGTCCATAGGTTTTGAGTTTCTACTGGGGGGATTTATAAAAAGACATCATATGTTTCTGTCATAGCTACCACTTTCCATATTATTTCCCTCTTACCCATCCCATTACACTGGTCTGGGCATAGGGTTGGCCAATCATTTAGGGGTTGTACCTTACCTTGTGGGAAGAATGATCTAAAAGGCCTGGGGGTAAAAGAAGTTGACAATAAAAAACTAAGAATAAAATATTGAGATGCTTCATCGAGGGATCCCCGAGAAATAAATAAAAAGATTCTCAGCAAGAAACAGAGGGACCCATAAAAAATAATAAAACAAGACCTAGTTGAGGGATAGGGGGTCTCATCACGAGACAACCTATTAAGTACATGGGTACTTAGCAGTATGACACTATTGGCATCTAGTCACCATGCCAGGGTAGTGGCTCTTGGTGGCATAGCCAAGAGAAAGGGTGTCTCATCATGAGCTAGCCACCACTGGTCACCAAACCAGGGCAGTGTCCTTTGACTAGCATATTGGAAGAAAAATAATGAAGATAAAAGGCATGAATGGGCTTGGAAATAGTTTCATCCATGACAGGTGCAACTCACCCTCCATAGAGTCACCCACTAGTAAGCCATCCCTGCTATCACTGCACCCTTTTTCCCAGGCATCCCCATCCACCTCACCCACTTACATGACTTGGATTTAATCCTTTCCATAAACATCCCTCTTCCAGTAGATATTAGCCCAATAGGACATCCTGTCACTTCCTCCAAACTTGCACTACAGACTTGTTTAATGTATTTGAGCACTAGACTGGGGTAAACAGGTTTTATGCACATGTTTAATAGTATTGATGATTAGATGTGATTAAGATTTCTATGATCCCTGTGAATTATGATCCCATGGAGGGCATATCTGTTGATGTGAAGGATCATGCCCGATGAATAGGTACCACATTGGACAGGTACACATGGGGATATGATTAGTTCGGACCTCCATGGGGCTGAAGATCCCACCCGATGGATGTTGAGACCCCATCAGGGGG
>JASDQU010735499.1:86317-106780 GCA_032191745.1 Picea mariana
CTTTATGGGGATTCCTCATGTAAATCTAAGACATATAAGATAAGCATTCAAAAGCATTCATTTTGGAGTAGAAATTACTCTGAGTCTCTGGCGAAGATACTCAAAGGCTTCTCATGGAAGCGGTTTTGTGAAGATGTCTGCCACTTGTTCTTTTGTGCCCACATATTCAACTGTGATGTTCTTCTCTACAACTTGTTCCCATAGAAAGTGATACTTTATTGGAATGTGCTTTGTCTTGGAGTGCATCAACGAGTTTTTTGAGATACTGATGGCGTTTGTATTATCCCAATAGATTGGAATGGGCTCATCATACTCAACCTGTATATATGTCAGAGTTTGTTTCATCGATAGAACATGTGTACAACATGATGCTACTGGAATATACTTTGCTTCGGCTGTAGATAAGGATATTGATGAATGTTTCTTGCTTATCCATGATACTAAACACTCACCCAAGTAGAACAATGCTCCACTGGTGCTTCATCGGTCATCAATGAAACCTGCCCGATATGCATCTGTGTAGGCAATAACTGATAGATCCTTTCCTTTTTTATACCATAATCCAAACTCTTATGTTCCTTTGATATATCTGAAAATCCTCTTCACTGCTAATACATATGATTCCTTTGGTGCTGCTTGAAATTGTGCCACTTGTCCAACTACCTGCATTACATATGATATGGATGTTGTCACATATAGTAAGCTACCAATCATTGACCTATATTGTCTTTGGTTTATAGACTTTGAATTATCATGTTTTCTTAACTTTCAACTGGTTTGCATAGGAGTGGTAACTGGTTTTCAATATTCCATTCCGAACCTCTTTATCCTTTCTACGATATACTTAGTTTGAGGAAAAAATTTTCTTTTGTTGCTTTGACATATCTGAAGACCCAAAAAGAAGGATAGTTCTCTGAGTAATGAAATTTCAAATTCATTTTGCATGTACTTTGCAAATTTCTGGCTTAACTTGTCATTAGTACTTCCAAAAAAAATATCATCAACATAAATTTCAATGAATAAAAAACTACCTTGAGTTACCTTGATGTAGAGGTTGTTGTCTGCACTTCCTTTCCATAGCTCGTAGGGAGTTTTGTCATTGTTGTTTCTGAGCATTAATATGTTTTGAATGTGAACTGTTGTATGCACTTTATGTGTCCAAAAAAATATTTGTCAATTTGGAATCCATTAGCATTGTACAAGCCATTTCTTGTGTAATTAACATCCATCTTGTTCCTTTGTCTTTGAACCACTCTCTGAACCAATATATGAATCCATTCTTTCATCCACTTTCATATATCTGTCCAAACTTGCTAAGTGTTCTTAAAAATCCATCTCTATCCATACTATCCAAGACTCTATTGCACAATTGTCCATAATGTTGATCCATTTATTACTCTACTATTATGAAGTCTTCACTACTACTTATGATTGTACTTCTATTAATTGACTTCTCTGAATCTGTCTTGTCAAAATTTGGAAACTGCTTGAAGGATGGTTCTTTGGTCTATCACAACTATCACATAGATTCCCTGTTTCCCCTTGACCAAGTTTTGAGGAAACATTGGTCACGTTTGACCACTTTTGGGACTTCGACAGGATGGTCGAAGATGGAGCACCCATGCAGAGCTAAGATCGTGTGACCTCTCTTGTTTTGCGGGCTTGTGGACTGAGAAAAGGGTTTACTAGGGTTTATGTAACAAGTTATGGGATGTCAGCCCATAGGTTTACCCATGTTTAGGCCTTTTTGTAAATGTATAAATATGTATCTAAGCGATGTAAGAAGGGGGTGTTGGCTATGTACATAATATGTTAGTGTGTCTTAGTGCAAGAAAGTGGTTCTTGTTGGCTTAGTGCAAAAGGTTGTAAGTTACTTCGTGCAACAGACTGTGTAAGGATTTGTTCTAATAAGGAGTTGGCTCTGTGCCTTGACCTGGTTTTGGGGAAGGTGGATCTAGTGCGTTGTGCGTAGATCATCTGTCCAGTGCGAAGCTGAGCTCTGTGGCTTTGTGCACAAGAGAAAATGAATGTAAGAATATTAAAGACTAATAAAGAAGAAGAATAAGTTGGTGGATGCAGCCCCACACTGGGGTGAACCACATATATCCTGTGTCTTGATGTGCTTTGTGTGATGTGATTTATGATTTATGTTGTTTATTTTCTTAGTGTTGTTGTTATAACGTATGAAGAAGGCATCTGGTGTTGTTGCATAGTGCTTAAAGATGAATGAATGCTAGATCTAAGTTAATGCTATGTGCTAAGTGATTGTAAGGGCTTGATATTGATTGATACTGTGTTGATATGTAATAAGGGTTTAATCTGCTATGTGAATGAGACTCATGAACTAATGCACATTGTTTTCTAAGTGCTCTACTAAGTATTGTAATCACAGATCTGTGTCCCAGCTTGGTTGTAGACACCTGAGTCCTGCAACCCCCCCTACATCTACCTCGGGTGAGACTTCATCTTCTTCACAGGGGTTTCCGAAAGGGTCGGTAGTTAGGGTTTTGTTGGTGCATTGTCAAAGCGTAAACCCTGGGTCTTCCCCTGTCCTAACAAATGGTTCTATTGTCGGGACCAAAATTGTGATTGCTGGGAATTGAAGAAAAAATAGAAATCTCTATGAGTATATCTGTTGTTGTAGTGCGTAGTATTATACTTGACTTGCGAAGCTCTGTGCTAAGAAAGAAACTGGATCTGAAGAAAAGAGGTAAGATATTAAAGCTTTGTGCTTTGGTAAGGGTAATATAAGTGAAAATTTTTGCTTCGAAAGAATGAATCTAGGTATGTTTGATAGATTTTGTCCTAATCTGAATGTTAGGGCACCGTTAGAAGAAAGAGACGATCTAAATAAATTTGATAGAAATAGAGAAAGATATGTTATTCCTATGCATATAAATAATTTTTGGACTAATAAGTGGATGCAGGAACCTAGAAAGAACTTTTGCAGATTGCAGGTCCAACACTGTGATCCTAGTGCGTAGTACAAGAGAGTCTGGGAATCATTTAAATGAAAGATAGGATTAACATTATGTTAAAATTGCAGACGACTGGGACATATTGCTAAGGAATGCCCTGGTATAGGTCCTATTTGTCTTTGTAGTAAAACTATTGGTCATGAGGTTGAGGATTTCCCAAGGATGATTGTTAAAGTTGAAAATATGAACATGAGACATGAAAACTATAAATAAGTTCAAGAGACTAAGGATATGTTAGAGAATCAGAAAGAGAAAGAATCAGAGAAAGATCAGACTACATTAGTACGTTTAAAAGAAGTAATGGATGACCACAAGGATGTCAGTTTGTCAAAAATATTGAAAGAAAAACAACGCATAGTTACAAGAATAGAAGACTTCGACATAGACTGTTTATTGGATGAAGAAACACACATGAATATTATGCCAGAAAGCACTTGGGAAATTTTGGGAAAGCCTACTATGATACCTTCATTGGTAAGGATAGGCTTGTTTAAAGGAAAGATGATAAGCCTATGTGGAAGAGTTATTAATGTAAATATGATTTCTCATGAAACATTGACTGAATAAGATTTTGAAGTCATTAAATTTGTTGAGAACAATGCACCCTTTCCATTATTGTTAGGAAAGACCTGGATTGAGAAGGATCAGAATAGAAGGAAAGAAAAGGAGGAAGCCACATAAAAGAAAAAGAAAGAACTAAGGGATCTCATAGCTTGAAGAATAAATCGATTGATAGAAGAACGAGAACTTGAGTTGAAGCAGCATAATGAAAGAGAAGTAGCTGTCAAATTTGAAAGAGCGCAAGAAGGTTTGAAGGACCTATCCATGAAAGAAGAAAGTATGTCCACCCAGGACCTAGTAAGCAAAGAGGTATTAACTTTGAACCCTTCGAAAGAACATCAACAATGTGAAGTCACTATGTTAAGAAAAGATAAGAATAAGAATGGAAAGAGGAATCCAGAGAATCATATCACGGGAAAGAAGGCAAGGAGAATCAGTAATAAGAAAGCCAAGCTAGAAAAACTACAGGAGGCACCAGAAAAGACTTTGCAGGAGACATATCTGCAGAACTTGAACCTCGCCGGAATAGCAAAACCACACAGAATGGGACTTCACCATGATGAAGCGATATAACCATTGGAGGTGCCCCGACCATTAGAATAATGCCCCCGAACGGATAGAAAACATAGTTATGAGTGAATGCATTGTTGAGACCGTGCCCTAACGAACTGATTCGTATTAATTGAGGCATTCCTGCTCGTTGGAGGAATCCGTTACGAAACTTTCTTATTTAACCCGTCGGACGTTGCATTGAGACCACTTTTTTCCACCCATGATTATCCTAGCTAACAAATAATTGATTGCATATCGAACTGTGATTTCTAGACCTTGCCATCCATTTGATTACCTCACTTGTTTATTCACCTACCCGATCTATTTGGTTACAAGCGTGAATGTCGGGCGAACATAGCGTGTTAGAGAAGTTTGTGAAGGAGATTCTTTTGGAGCTCATGGTTGAGAGAGTTATGTCTGGAATACAAGCATCGTTGACTTGTGGATTGAAAGTATCCCCCTTGATTGGACATCGTTCTAGTCGAACCGTGACTGAGAAGCGAAGCAAGCACTGTGACGATCTAGCTAATGCGAAGCAGATCCCATCGGTCTTGCCATATTACATACCACCTTTGGCTGGCGTGGTTAACCCTGACAGTATCCCACATGAATTTGAGTACACATTGATCACTTCGTACATCCCAAAGGGGATACGCATAGTTGGACCCCAGTTAGGACACATCCGAGCCTTGAAGAAAAGTGACTTTAACCTCGAAGACATGAAGAACTATGTGATACTCGCGCCGCATAGGTATTTGATGAAGATGACTGGGAAGAAGTCACACATAGTCTCCCAACCATGGATAAAAGAGCTTGCGCAATCAACGATACTGAACATGATGAAGATCCCTCACTTTGGTCGACATCAAGAGGTTAATGCTTGCGTTAAACTCCTCCTGTCATGATATCATGGAGGATATATGTGGCTCGACAAGCGTCTCACTATGGATTTGACATTGATTCACCTCATTATAGGACTGAGCATTCAAGGATCGAACCCTCAGCAGTTCTACCCAGGGAATACTTCAGATCGCTCCCTGGCACAGCACATAAAGGAGGATTATGGCGATGTAGAAAAGGGAAAGAGAGGCTACAAGGTAGCCTCCATCCAAGATGGCGTAGTGTGCCTATCTTGTCAGCTTATAGCTGGAAATCTCGTTAGAAATAATTGTTTGAAACATGTCACTAAATTCATAGTAGACCTCGTAGGCAAGTGCATAGAAGGAATGAAAATGAACTAGGTGAGTTACCTCGTCAAAGAGATCGACAAATATTTCTACGAAGCATAGGATCAGGGCTATGAATTCCATTTTAGCTCGCTACTAGTATTAATTGCATTCATCACTTGGTAGATGTCGGAAGGAGCGACATTTCCAGAAGTTGATCCATCAGAGCCATTGGTCGCGAGGTTCTCCACCTTGTAGTATACGAATGACATGTCAAAGTAGTGGCAGTCGAACGTTGTATTCCATGCATACTACCAACAATTGAAGCATGCTATTGAGGAATTTCCATGCATGACCCCAAACACATTGCATCAATACAGGCTGCTCGCAAATTTCCATGCAGATTGACAATTTACTTATATCACTGCGCATAGGGATGAAAGCAAGGAGGAGTTGCAGTATTATTATAAAATGGCCGATGAAGATATGGAGGAGATCACCAAAGAATGGCCGATAGAGTTCCTGGTACCGGTTGAAAATGAAGAACTCTCTGGCCTTGACATCATTGGAAGCCCCTTGGTCACTCGGGTCGAGCATGCTGGGCAGAGCAGCGCGAAGAAAAATAAGAAAAAGGAGGAAGTGTAGAACATAGATACTTATGAGGAGGAAACTGCCTCGAAGGAAAGTGGGCCTCACTCGCCTACAAGAGGAGGAGAGGATGAAGTAAATCAAGAAAGAGGAGGGGAAGAAGGAGAGAAACAAGGAAAAGGTGAGGTTACACCACCAAAGGATCCCCTTATAGAGGCCGAAACATCTAAGAAAAGAAAGGTTTCTCTACAGAAACCCTCAACAAGAAAGAAGACGTGCGCTAATAAGCCCAAGATGAAGTCCACGCTCATAGATGACAATGTAGATCTAATCATCATAGTTGTGGAGGACGCTTCAAAGGATATCTTCCAGAGATACAGAGCAAAGTAGAAGATGTTGTATGAAAGAATCAAGAAGGATCTAAAGGAGATACAACAAGCCATCCATTCAAGCCACACAATACCTATTGCGCCTTCTTCGTCCAAGATTGCAGAGTTGGGGGATGAGCCCACCCAATTACGAATATTAGCAGATGCAACAGAGGCTTGACTTCAGCGAGTCCAAGAATAAAAGGAATAGGCTATCAAGGCCTTGAAGCAAGAAAAGGAGGAGGTCTTAAAGCAAATTCGAGTTGCGCAGAAGGAGAAAGATGAAATTTGGGTGATGTTCGAGGAGGACAAAGTGAAGATACAAGAAGAAAAAGACCAGTTTCTCACAGAACAAACTGTGGTCAAAGAAGCGGTGACTAAATCACTTCTCTCTATGCTGGGCTTGGCACAGGAGGAACTAGATTCATTCGAGATGTAGGTGGGGAAGCTCGTCGAAGCCATTCAATAAATTCAAGCATGGATAACGGAGTTAGAAATCCAAGCAGTGTCGAGCACCTCGCAAGAAGTGTGCGACCAAAGGGAGGAAGTCGCTAAGAGCACAATTGGAAGGATCAGGGCACTCACCTCAGAATGTAAGCAACTAAGTAATCATAGTGCGCAGACCTACGAATGCCTCATATAAGATCCCGAGTTGAGGAAACTAGAGGCACAACTCTAGGAGGCGCAGCAGTAGGCATCCACTGTGCAAGCGTAGATGAAGTCACTTATTGCAGTTGAGAAAATGAAGAGATCACAGGAGCAGCGCATAGTCCAACAACATATTACCTCCATCCAGAGAAAATTCATGGAGGTTACACGAAGATTACAGCCAGTGCAGGATGAAGCCTGCATGATTTTTGAAGAAATTGAAGGACAAGGCTTGCAACTATACCAAGTGGTTACGACAGTGGAACAACGCCTGGAAGGGCCTATTACAGAGAAAGTGATTCAGGAGTTCGCTGAGCAGGAGGCTCTGGTGAAGAAAAAAGTCTAGGTAGTTTGAGCTAAGCTCGAGGCCTTTGAAGCAATGTTGCCCAGATCTGAGTGACTCGGGACGAGTCATAGGTGAGTGTTAGGGGCTTGTTGGCCCTTGACCAAGTTTCGAGGAAACATTTGTCGCGTTTGAACAATTTTGGGACTTCGACAGGCTGGTCAAAGATGGAGCGCCCAAACAGAGCTCAGATTACGAGATATCGCTTGTTGTGCGGGCTTGTGGATAGAGAAAAGGGTTTAATAGGGTTTATGTAATGGGTTATGGGATGTCGTCCCATGGGTTTACCCATGTTTAGGCCTTTTTTTAAATGTATAAATAATTAGCTAAGCGATGTAATAAGGGGGTGTTGGCTATGTGCATACTATGTTACTGTGGCTTAGTGAAAGAAAGTGGTTCATGTTGGCTTAGTGAAAAATTTTGTAAGTTACTCTGTGCAATAGACTGTGTAAGGCTTTGTGCTAATAAGGAGTTGGCTCTGTGCCTTGACCTAGTTTTGAGGAAGGTGGATCTAGTGCGCTGTGCACAGATCACCTGTCCAGTGTGAAGCTGAGGTCTGTGGCTTTGTGCACAAGATCAAATGAATGTAAGAAGATTAAAGACTAATAAAGAAGAAGAAGAATTTGGTGGATGTAGCCCCACACTGGGGTGAACCACTATATCCTGTGTCTTGATGTGCTTTATGCGATGTGATTTATGATTGATGTTGTTTATTTTCTTAGTGTTGTTTTTATAACGTATGAAGAAGGCATCTGGTGTTGTTTCTTAGTTCTTAAAGATGAATGAATGCTCGATCTAATTTAATGCTATGTGCTAAGTGATTGTAAGGGCTTGATCTTGATTGATACTGCGTTGATCTGTAATAAGGGTTTAATCTGCGATGTGAATGAGACTCATGAACTAATGCATATTGTTGTCTAAGTGCTTTGTTAAGTATTGTAATCACCGATCTATGTCCCAGCTTGGTTGTAGACACCTGAGTCTTGCAACCCCCCTACCTCTACCTCGGGTGAGACTTCATCTTCTTCGCAACTATTTCCGAAAGGGCCGATAGTTAGGGTTTTTTTGGTGCGCTGTCGAAGCGTTGAACCCGGGTCTTCCCTTGTGCCAACACTCCCCCTGTCTAATATTCATATTACTTTGGATTCTCTAAGCCGGATAGCTCAGAGCAATTCCTGCTCTCATGTGTATTCATCATCATCTTCATTGGTAGATTCCTCATATCTTTGAGCTCTGACTTCTTTCTTTCTATCTTTGGATTCATCTTTCACTACAATGCCTGAAAGTACAATCTCTTGAACATGTTCCTCATTTAACTATCCTTCTTTTATTTCAATTATTTTCCAAACCTTTCTGTATTTGACATCTTTCTTTTTCTTTGTAGATTTTTTTCATCTTGTTTTATTGCCAATCTTGTGATCTCTTGGACTTGGTCTTTGTTCACATGTTCTTTGTGTTTTATTATCCATACTTTCTTATATCTGATATCAATGTTATCTTTCATGGAAGTATCGATCATGCTTCTATAATCACTAGCTATGCATCCATAGTTATGGCATTTGTAACATTCAATGTCACGTGGGGCCACATAGACATTTCTTGCTTGAACATTTATTTTATAATCCCCGCAATCTACAACCTTATGTCCAAAATTAGTACAATAAAAACAATGGCCATAAAATAAATTTGCATACCTGAGAGTGAATGATCTTATTTGTGGTGTAGTCCTTCTAAATTTCTTCCTTGACTGATCATGATCATGATTGGAGCTTCTTTGTGGATTGAACATTGATGGTCTTTTTAAAGATGTATCTTCAATAGTTCTCTTAGATTCTGGTTGACCATGATTCTTTCCATTGAGTACTTCTACATAACTCTTTCTATTTTCTTCATTCTTATTTTCTAGCAACCTAGAGTGCTTCTCTTCATTCTCTATAAATGATGTGGATGTTTCTATCTCTTCAACATTCTTATGGAGCTTGACGATTTTACTTCTCAATGTGAAAACTTCTTATTCAAGCTTCTCAACCTCTTCTTCTTTCTTCATTATTTGAGACTTTATGACTTCTTCTATTCTTTTCTCTTCTTCAAGCTGAATTTTTAATGTGATTATTTCTTCTTCAAGTCCTTTCTCTTCTTGACCAAACTCTGCCTCAAACTGGTTTAGATCGTTAGTTCTTTCCTTAAGATGATCTGTCTATATCTTCTCTCTCATTTATGCTTCTTCCTTCTGTGCGGATATCTTGTCTTCCAAATACTTCTTTTGATATTCAAGATTTTATTCGATCTTTCTGGCTTCTTCTAGCTGAGTTCTTAAGTTCTCGATGACCTGTTGGGATTCTTCAAAAATGTGAACACTTTCCTTTTGTTTAATCAATTCTTTCTTGAGTGACTTATTTTCTTCTCTTAGTTCATCTAAAGCACTGGTCAATTCTACTTCATAATTGTCTTCCTTTTCAATTAGTTTTTTTATCTCATTTCCTTCATGGCATTCTATTTCAAGATGTCCGTGTTTTTCAAAAATAAATCAAAACAACATACCTTTAGTGATTATGTACTCTTCATCTTTTGAATCTGTTTGACATGGTGAACATAATTCTTCTTGATTTGTATCTGCATCTTCTTGGGAATTTTCTGAATATGCGATGGGTGAAGAATATATGTCATGTAACTTATCCCAAAGTTCTTTGGTTGATTAACATTTACCAACCTTTTATCTTATTGAATTAGGTAATCCTTCCTAGATGAAATCCATTTCTATTTTTTTATTCTTCTTCATTTTCTTCTTGGCTACAGTGTTTGCCCTTTTTGAACTATGATATCTTGTAAAAACTGATAGCCAAACATAATGTCCCTCTACCTGTAAAAATACATTTGTCCTTCTGCTCCACATCTCATACTTTAAACCATTCTTACCATTAAACATTGGTACTCCATTCTCAGAATAATCCATGATCTCCTTCAAGTGGTTAAACTGTTTCTTGAAGGAACCAGCTTTGATACCAATTGTTGGATTACTGAGAGGGGGGGGGGTGTGTGTGTGGGTGAATTAGTAATAAAGAAATTTAATCCTTTCTCACCATAAAATACAATTTTTATATCAATTTATCATTATCATACAATAGTTGCAGAGTAAATAAACATTGAACAAATGAACAATCATACACATACACAGTGCACCGGTGTTTTATGTGGAAACCCAAAGAGGGATAAAACCACATAATGCTTTTTCTTATATGTCTTTAAGAATTACATTCATTAGAAGCACCAACTTCCTTTGTTTTCCAGTTGCAACTAGAAGGAGGCTCCAACCCCCTAGTTTCTCAGGCTACAACCTNCCCCCTAGTTTCTTAGGCTACAACCTGAAGGAAGCTCCAACTCCCCAATTCTCTGGCTAGAACTAGGAGGAGGCTCCAATCTCCTGTGTTCTCTGAATACAACCAGAAGGTGGCTACAACCACCTGTCCTTGCCCCATCCAACCACCCTAAAATAAAAGTAGAATGATGGAACCACTGCCACACTATAACTATGAGATATACTTCCATAAACCTGTACCAATCAACCTATAATCAACATGTACCATAAACAAGTGCATCAACCATGGACCAACCTGTACCAAACAACCTGTAATCATCCTGTACCATAAACAAGTGCATCAACCATGCACCAACCTATACCTTAACCTGTAATCAGACTATACCATAAACAAGTGCATCAACCATGCACCAACCTGTACCTCAACCTCTACCATCAATGAGTGCATCAACCATGCACCAAATATGTACCAATCATGCATCAAATACACATGAACTATGACTCATCAGGATGTACCAACATCATCAACTATACACCTCATGTATGTGCCAACTCATCAACTACTTGTCTCAACCATGTACCCAACATGTATCTCAACCATATACCAATATAGCCATTGAAATTTCTCGAGCAATACATTACACTATCCATAACCAAATACCATAAATCGTTACATTAAACCATGTGCCACAACCTCACTATTATACAACCTCTATCTGTAACATACCTGAACCAAAATCCCTCATCAATTCCATCATCCAAATATGATTTGTAACTATATAACAAACATGGTGTATATGATCACATACATGGAAACCTTCCTTAACAAGAGACTAGCATTTTCATCAAATTTTACTTTAATCTCACATGACTAGTTGTGGATTAGTCAACACCCCTAACTTGCAATAATCATAACTATGTACCTGTAATGAAAAAATATATGAAAATGGTACACAATGTTCTTCAATGTATTTTATGCAATTCCTCCATATTTCACTACTTGGAACCTCTAATAAAAGGATTTATAGAAAAATGGTATACCTTGTTGAATTATGGCTTATTCTAGAGATCGAACTTGTAGAGAATTCCTCGAACAAAATATTTGTTGTATAGATATGAAAATAGTACACAACATACTACATACTGTACTCTAACCAATATATTTTGTCTTACTGAATTTGGATCTGTTATGAATAATTTATGACGTTTTTACCAAAAACACTTGTTTTAGACTAGTTTTAGGACTAGCCACAAGCCCTATTTTCGATGGAGTGTAAATCTAAAAATACAATGACCCAGAAGCTGAAATTTGTATCAAAACTACTTGGATATGTTTCCTCAACGACCTTCCAATTTCGCGGTCTGAATCATTCTAGAAAAAAATTATTGCGAAAATGGTGAGATGACTTGTAAATAACATACCTTAGAAAACATCATCAAAAGAATTTAACCTCCCTTGAATTTCGACTTTCTTTACTTCACCTTCCCTCTGAAATTCATCTTAGATATCCTTTGGTTACCTCAGTCACTTGTAGATATTCAATATTCTCAAGTGTGATTAAAATGAGAGACCTTTGCCTCTTATTTATACTTTTATGTAGCTTCCTCAAGGGGTTACCTTTTAATCATCTTAACCCACTTTCTTTATTTTAGGGCTAACCCACTTCTAACCACTTGTCCACTTAGTAATTTCTCCATTAAATTTATTATTTAAATAATCTCTTTTCTATCCACTTTGACTTATAGTACATTCATCACTTCACTTTATTATTTACCTTCTAAAATCTCTTAAACCACTTTCCTTGTTTTAGGGCTAACCCACTTCTAACCACTTGTCCACTTAATAATTTCTTCATTAACTTTATTATTTAAATAAATTTTTTTGTATCCACTTTGACTTATAGTACACTCATCACTTCACTTTATTATTTAAATAATTTCTTCTTTGCAACCACTTTGACTACTTTGACCTTTTAGGGCTTCTATATGACTCATGAAGGTTCTCCAACTTCACATGGCCATAATTATCTAGCTGTGAGGAGTTATGTGGCATTCCACATGCCACCGAAAATGGCATGACATGTACTATCCATATATAATAGTATTACCTTCAATTATATTAAAACTCATACCATTATACATCAAACAAACTTGGGTCCATTACCCAAACCTTTGCGCTACCAGAATTCGCTACCGAACTTTCTTCAATGGTTGACATCAATGACAACCAACCCAAATAATCAACATCCATAGTAACTTTGCTCTTGCCACTGAGCTTTACCCTGATCTTAAAAAACAAGTAATCTACATTTAATGAAAAATTAGAGCATAATTGACTAGTGGCCCTCTCTGGAATTTCTATAGGACTCCTCAGTGCATAAAAATCCCATAATTTTCATCTTAATCAGAATTAATCTGCTCTAGTTATGGCCAAAATACGATTTTGGGTCTAGACTTAGTTTTTTTTTTTAGACTAAAGCACAAATTTTTCCTTTTTGGCATATCTACTGATGTGGTTGTTGATGTGGCATTCTGGGTCCACGTGTCACTCTAAGATGATGCCATGTCATCCTCTTGGTCTACCTATCCCTGCATCATAATCCTTCAACACTTTCTCTCTCTTCTTTCTTCTTTTCTTTATCTCTTTTTCCTTTTATGTTGGCTTTAAATATTAATAAAATATTAATATTCTACGTCCCCACTTGCCTAACTGACATATTTCTAACCCCGAATGGGACAAGGGTACTACCTTGACTGTCAAACCTCCACCTGGCACCTTGTTATTGGTCGCAGGGATGGGCAGGTTCCATTCCACACCTTTTCCTTAGAGCACACAAACTTGCACATCTCCTAGATCCAATGGTGGAGATATGTAGAGATCGACGGTGGAGGAGCCATGTCGCATCCCAAATGTTACCGATTTCCCCATGCTATGTGGAAAAATCTGGGAGGTGTCGCATGGTACAAGGATTGTAATCCAAAACCAATTGCTAGCCATGCGACGATGGTTTATGGTATCGGCTAAACCACCTTATGCACATAGCTCCCAGGTCACCTACCATCGTGCCAACCACTACCAATGTGCACTTTCCACCATGGATGAGTGAATGAAGCATTCCACATCACCTCAGCCACGTCACATCCACATCATCGCCATGTCACGTTGATGTCATATATGGAAAAATACCCAAAATTTTCTAGAAATACATAAATTTAAATTTTCTCCCATAGCCACCTTGGAAATATGGAATTAAGCTTATTGCGGCTAGTTTCGTCCCTTCACACATCCAATTACATCCGTGCATGACTGATTGGCATTTATGGGCATGAATTTCACTCAAATTCGCTCCGAAATTTTGGATATTTTCCTAATTTCGCCATGGCTTCACTGTAACTCGAAAATTCATAATTCAACCAATTTCAGGCCTGAAAATACCCTTACTGAGATTAAAACTGAGTAGTTTTGATCCCTGAGTTCAATTCCTTCAAATTCCTCATGAATTTCTTCCTATTTCATGAAAATAATTTTCACAAACATGTTGTAGACATCCTCATAGATTTAATTTCTGTAAACTCAGCTTCAACGCTCTGTCTCTAGCCCATACAAGACCAGTGTTGAACCTGTGGCTCTGATACCACATTGTAGTGTACCCGAACACCTCAGTACCTTCTGGGATGACGAGGTACTAGGAATTTCCATCAATTTCCCTATGATTTCACCATTAACACATCCAACCTTTGATACCAAAATGTAGCATCTCCAACCCCAAGCTGGGCCATGCCACATAAAATTTATCTTCTTTGATACCATTTTTATATGTTCAATATGCCCTGCATATGAATGCAAATATGCAATACAAGAAACATACAAATTAATGCATAAACATATACATTTAAAGCATACACAATTAACATAACATTAAATAATACACACATTAAATAACATGTAAACACATAAAACAGAACGTATCTTTTAATGGTGAATCAACAACTCCATGTAGACCTCATATATTCCTCCCAGCCATAGACTCTGCTGCTCATAAACTCTCACTAGCAGGTCACCCCTAAGATGAGGCTAGAAACTCCACCAAGGAATGCTTCCTAAGCCAAACTAAGGTATAATGAGCATGATAAAACTCTTGTCAAAGTGCCAACTACTGCAACTAGTATACATCCTCTCATTTCCCACAGCTTGTCCCACCCTAGGAAGTGTGCCCCTTCTCTGTTCAATAGTCCTTCAATTGCCCCACTTCCCTTCTGGGGCTTCAACAATAGGCTGAAAATAAAGTCTTATAGCTCTGTAGTTATTTCCTAGTGCACATGGAAATCAATTCCCAATAGTTCTCTCACCTAGAGAGAATTCTCACAAGCCTGACAACCTGCTTCTTCAATCCAACATCCACAGGTATGACAACCTACTTCTTTGAACCAAACCCCCAAGGAATTACTAGGTATAATAAAATCCAAAAAATCCCCAAGCACATGTACGACTATGGATGACAACAATGAATGTGAGAGGGATGAGAGTGATGAGTGAATGATTAGAATGATGGAAAATTCATTGTTTCTTGACTTTATATTTGCACGTTCCCAACTTGACACTTGTCATGTTGGGAAATAACTTGTCCCCACTTGCCTCCACTTGGTGATATGTTCCCCATCTTTAGGAACTTAGGATAAAATGTCATATCATTAGAATTTAGGAAATATTAATATAATGTTCCCTTGGGATTAATGCCCCTTGGATTAGCTCCTCTTCCTAGACTCTTATCTTCCTTTTCCCTTCTAGTGGAGTTCTATCCCCCCTATACATCTTTTTCTGGTTGTTCTACAACATTGATGTATTTTTATTAATATCTGAATGTGATTACATATTACAATGATAGGCTCATTGTCCTTTTAGCATCTAGGCTCTCTAGCATAATCACACAGGCACTTCGACCTCAAAACATATATACAAATTCTCTCTGGCCCAAAATATACTGGTTCACCAACCTATAAAAAATATGTACATTTACAATTAGGGATCAACCTAGGGGTATTATGTTCCCACAATGTAGTGCACTTGACCACCTTGGTACCTCCTGGGATTGCGGGGTACTGGGAAATTCCATCAATTTTCCTCTGATTTCACCATAAACAAAACCAAGCTCTGATGACACAATGTAGAATCCCCAACCCCAAGTTGGGCCATGCCACACACCAATTCTAACTATATGATACTATTAAATATTAAATGCTCTGCATATGAATAGATTTATGTAGTCTAACAACATAAAATGTAAGTATAAATATAACAATAGTTTCATAACATAATTAACATAAAATACATACAATAAATAACATGTAAAAACACATAATACCACTTATCTTTTCTGTAAATCACCAACTGCATGCAGACCTTAGATGTTCTTCCCAGCCAAAGAATCTACTGCTCATAAACTCTTAGTAGTAGGTCACCCCCGAGTTGGGGCTACAAAATCCACCAGAGAAGGCTTCCTAAGCCAGACTAAGGTCTAACCAACATGATAAAACTCATTTCAATGTGCCAACTGCTGCAACTATACTAAAAAATCTCATTTCCCACATCCCGTCCCACCCCAGGAAGTGTGCCCCTTCTATGCTCAATAGTCATTTGGCTGCCCCACTTCCCTTTCGGGGCTTCAACAACAGGCCAGACAAAAATTATCAGAGCTCTATAGTTGTTTCCTAGTGCATAGAGAAAGTGATTCACAATTTTTCTCTCACCTGGAGAGAATGTTCACATGCTTGACATCCTGCTTCTTCAGTCCAACACCCACAAGATTGACAACCTACTTCTTCAACCCAAACCCCCAAGGAATTAATGGGTATAATAAACTCCAAAACTCTTAGGTACATGTATGAATATGGATGGAAAGAGTTGAGTGAATGAGTTGAATGACACTTGTCACCTTATGAACTAGCTTTGATTCCACTTGGTGACTTGTTCCCAACCTTTAGGGACTTAGTATAAAATCATTACATGACTTTAAACTTTAGGAATAATATTATATTATTTCCTTGGCTTAAGCCCCCCTTGGCTTAGGCCCTCTTCCTAGACCCTTAGCTCGCTTTCCCTCTGGTGTAGAGTTCTATCCCCCCATACTCTTTCGTCTGACTAGGTTTGCAACAATGATCTATTTTATTAATATCATCATGTGTGATTATATTTACAATGATAGGCTCACTGGCCTTTTAGCATCTAGGCTCTCTGACCTAATCACACATGCACTCTAGCCTCAAAACACATATACAAAGGCGCTCTGGCCCAAAATATCTTAGCTCACCAGTATATATGTACATTACAATTGGGGTTCGACCTAGGGGCATTACATTTCTCTTTATTTTGGTCTATTATTTAGGGCCACCTTTACCATTATTTTTCCATGACTGATTTACAGACACAAACTCTCTCTTACCCTTTTGCTAAAACATTTTCTTGATCTTGAAAGCATACCGGTAGGTAGTTCCTAGTGAAGAGATGTCCAAAAATTGAATTTCTATTTAGATGTATCTATGTAGGACATTGAATTATTTATAGCCAAGTGCCTCTTGGAGTCCTTGAAAACCAACTTTAAACACAAGGTATGGAAGGTATTGGTGTACTTCAACACCACTTTGTATTTCTCCTAGCATAAAGTTATCCATATTATGCATTGGTCATCCTAGTTTCCAACATGGTAGAATTCTCCTTGAGGGAATAAAAAAAATCCACCAAAGTGGGTTATGTCCCAAATTGTTTAGACTCATATTCATCCTATTACACCAATAAGTGTCCCACCAAATTTTTACATCTAGAGAATGGAATTGAAGATTGCAAAGGTGGTCTTCTCACTATTGGATTTTTTTTAATAGAGTAATAACCATCTAGCAAGAAAAATTAACCATTTCTCCAAAACATTCTCATTTATCTTTCCTTTAATTAAAGAAATGTCAAAGTCAACTTGTACCTTGAAGGGTGTTGTACCTCTAAATTGATTTCTTGTTGAAGGTGCCTCTGTCACTATTGGGAGTTGTTGAAGGATATAGGTGAAATTATCCATCATTTTATTCCTTTGTCTCCCAAGGGATTTTGTAGGTAACATCTTGATGGGTCTCCTACTCCATCGTCTTCTTTTTTTCCACCATTAGAGGTAACTTGGGTTGGAAAGGGAAGTACTCACTAGACTCAGTTAGTTTGAGGCCTAACTTCTTGTACCATGACCTTGTTGAGGACATGCATGACAAAACAACAAACAAAATATTGCTTTGATATCTTTGATGCAAATTATGGTGAGAATGAAATGAAGATAGGAATACCATAGAATATTGCAAAAATTATAGTAATACGATGGAATCCCAAATTCTATTAATAAATGAATTAGTGAAAACACTACAATATGCATATCATAAAAATTGGCTAGAATGTTGATAGCTTATCTTTGAGAAGAGATGTGTTAGATATGATCATTAAAAAAAAACACATCATAAGAGGTTAACAAAAATTCTAAAACTCTAAGAGAAAAAAACATCAAGATATAAAAGCCTAACCTTAAGAGATAAGGTGGCAAAAGAAATTTAGGCCTCTAAGAACCTAGTTGATACATCAACTTCTTAGGGTTGTAATTTTTGCATATGAGCCATATTTAGGGAATTTCTTGGATTTCTATAAAGCTTATTCTATGATCTGTGTTTGTTTGTCCTAGAAATCAAAGATTGCTAGGCTATGTCAATTTCCAAAAATGAAGGAGAAGTACTTGAAAATAAGCATTGAAAGTTTAGGACTTGTAAAACTAATGAAAAAATTAAAAGGTGTAGGATTGTTTATGAATCAGTGGCTGATTTGGGTGGCTACTTAGATTAGAGACATTATTCCAAATATGAGATCAATTGTCAACGTCATGAATCATATTCCCTAAAACGAATATAAGGAATCATTGTTTTGCTTCATTCATAGATTTGAAGGACAAGAATTTCATAACACACCAGTCCATGATGCTAACTAAGTTTTGTAAGAAGGGTGATGAGATTTAAACAACAATACAAAGGAAGTGTTCACAGATATAGTGGATTGGAGTTCAATGGGAAAAATAGAAGCTTGATAAGAACCTTTTGTATGAAGCATAAAAAAATTGAGATTAGTATAGAGGAATTATTTTCTCTTGTATCCCTTGAGTCATTAGCATGAGAGTAGAAGCTCATCTAATCCCTTTGTAATCTACAATTATGATAATTCATTAGAGAACTAATAAATTCCTCCTATTTATTGTTGGAGTTTTCTTGCAAGGTTCTCCAGGGTAAATCATTGTGGTGACTATGCTTGGTTTCATTTTTTTATTCTTCCATTTGATTTCATTGGTATTCTACATGTCACATAATAATACTAAGAAAAAATAGATTACGAAAATATGTGTTGATATAAGGTAGCATACATGAATTTAGAACCAACACAATAAAGTGAAACTCATTGTAATCGAAGGTGGAAATAGTCAAGCGTTTAGATCAGTGTTTATGAATCAAGTTGGCCATAGGCTAATTGGTATCATATCTGTATCAAAGCAGTGTCTCCTTAGCCAATAAACATCATAGAAAATTAACAATTGGAAAAGATGTGAAAAGAGAAAGGGCTGAAGAGTTGAATGCCATCAATCAACAAATTTTTGAAGGGAATAAACAACTGAGGGGAATATTGTAGAAATCATAAAAGGAGAATGGAGACTTTCATTGTAAGCTCCAAACCTTGGAATAAATTCATGTGTCCCTAATAAGATCACTGAAATGTCAACAAGACTCGCTTTCCAACACCATGGTGTTCTTGGATAAGTGTAGAGATTAACACATGGAATTGGGAGAGATGATGACTCAGATAGATGATTAATAAGAGAGTAATTTCTTTCAAATATGGAGAGATTACAACAAGAATTGACATCCAATGAGTAAATATTTTCAAGCTTCAAGAAATTTTTTAAGTGATGTTCCACTTCTACACAATATGTGTGTACCGAGAGTGAGAAAATCATTATAAGAAAACACTCCAAATATTTTTCTCATTTTGATTTAGTTTATGAATCATTCATAAGTTTTGGCATTCATACCAGAGGCATGGGATGCAAATGATGAAGCAGAGGCATTACAATGGGAATGAGATTGAAAAAATATGACACTTAGATTGATTGGACCTCCATTTAATTGCTAAAGGGGAATTCATTGGGCCTCTTGGAGGTAGAAGATAGAGAAATAAATGATGCTAGAAGAAATCGACCAATGGTTGACTTCTAAGGTGGAGAAAATTGATTTATCTCTTACAATGATTTTGGGTAGAAGAGATCCTGAGTGTTTTTTATAGATTAGTGCATACTCCCAACTAGGAATATAAATTGAATTCATTAATGAGGAAGATGGAATGGCCTTCCATCATTTTGGAAGTGTGAACAAACTTGAATAAGCTCTTAAATTTTCCTAGAGAGGAGGAAAAGAGAGCTCACCACAAAGAGATCAAAGTAGGTTCATTGCACAATGAAGGCTAGTATGGAAATTACCCATCCTGTAGTGGATAGAAGGGGGAATCAACTTTCCAAAATGTAGAAAGGAAGTCATTCATGCACAGAAGGGGAGACATTCTTCCGAAGTTGATAATCATCATGAAATTTAAGAATCCTCCTCTCATAATAGAATATATTTTGACTAGGTTCAAACGTTTGGAGAGGATAAGAATTTCATAACACACGTGTCCATGATGCTAGTTGAATTTTGGAAGAAGGATGTGAAGCTTCAAAAATCAATACAAATAAAGTATTAGTGGTTGTAAAAACTTGGAGTTATAATAAGTAAAATAGATTACATAAATATTTGTTGATAGAAGATAGCATAAGTGAATTTAAAACTGGCCTAATGAAGATAAACTCATTACAAGCCATGATGGAAACTAATCTAGCATTCAAAC
>JASDQU010735499.1:112666-129277 GCA_032191745.1 Picea mariana
GGACAATAATGTTTAAGAATATGAGTTTGTAAAATATTCAGTTTTGATCATTCAATTAGCAATGTATATATGTGTATATTATGAATGGCTGAGGACCACACAATGTAATATGTAAATGTATATTGAAGGATGATAAAAATATATACATAAAATATTATAGATGGAGAAGGATAGAAAATTTGTGGAGCTATGATTCCACAAGAGAGGAAAGAAAGGGGGTTTAAGGGGGTCAAAGATAAAACATACTATTTTATTCCTAATTCTAAGTCCTTTACTTTATATTTTCTTAAGTCCTTGGACCTTGGAGTTAGTGGAGAAGTGAGGTATGTGGGCTTCTTATGAAGGTACACGAATTCTTCCGCTCATGCAATTATAATTTGTGAATGCAAGATATATTTTTCAATCATTCTTGGGGAGAGCCTTATCTCAAAGCTATGCTACCGTTCCATAACTAAAATATAATTATGGGTATGGTTGTTATGAAAACTATGTGCAAATTATTCCCATGTTCATGAGAAATTATTGTAATTGAGTAAAATCCATTACAACTAAGAATCCCTGGAGTCCCCAACTAAGAGATTTATTGGTCGATATGTGATGGAACCTTGGAGGGAAGTGAGATATCTTAAGGGACTACATGGAAGAGAAGGGGATCTCATTCCTTTGGTTGTGCAGGCTTATGGGGAAAGAGAGCTAGTAGATCGGGATAATTGTAGGAGTTAACAACTTGTGAAATGCTAGGAAATTAGGATGTGTGAGATGATTAGATCCAATCATAGGTGGATTCGTCTTTGTAGACTCATAGCCTCAGCTTGGGGGTGGACCTGTTGTAGAAATATTACAGGCAACAACGAACCGATGGTTGGATGGAACATCCTTCATTTGCAATGAGTTGGTGTTTTATTCCTAGAAAAATAAGTGTTATGGTTTATTGATTATTATATTGATTTAACATTTCTAAGTTATGAATCGAATGTTGTTATGCATGCTTGTATAAGTCTTCATCCATATCTATGATTAATTAAGCATGCCTTCATGAGACTGCATTGTCATGTTTTCATACATTAACCAATTCATAATAGGACATTGCACATTATAGTATCAGAGCTATAAGGACATGGGTTTTATCTTAGTTAGATGGTTAGACATATTATCAAAATGGTATCAGAGAAAGAGAAGATGAACATAATTTTTGGTTTTAAGAAGTACTCAGTATCATCAATGGTGTACCAAGGGTACTGTGTATGTTACAATATGGTATCAGAGCTATTGGTTACAACATTGGGGATATATGGGCCATAAATTAGATTGTACAGGAAGAGATTGTAGTTGCAAATTATGTGTTTAATAAAATGTTTCCTTGGAAAAATTGTGTAAAGGTTGCAATTGAGAAATTTATGGGTCTGAAATCTACCCATATAATGTGAGATAAAGATAATATGCTAATGTGGAATCATTATAAGGAAAAAATGATGAAATGATAAGTTTGACATGTGCAAGAAATTAGAAAAAATATTGAAATTTGCAAAATTCCCAATAATAGAAGAAATTGAGAAGGTTTAATTGGTTTATACGGTGCAAGGGAATTGAAGTAGAAATCTATGGAATTAAATTCCATCATAGGTTTCATGGTGGTCATGTGGAGGAAATTATAAATATTATGAAATTGGTAAAAAAATACTAATTTTGGATGAGGTACCAAAATATGATGTGTATTGGTAGGGTGACATGGAGGTGTTAGGGTGGTTCTACGTGGATTTAGAGTGTGCATCTCACATCTAAAAGGTAACCTATAGGGTGGAAGAGGAAGTTGGGCCCACAAATGGTGGTAAGTAGTTTGTAGAGGCTAATGAGGAGATATTTCACAAGGTTGAAAAGTCTCTGCAATTTCCTTTAGGGTGATGCATGTCCCCTATGTGGTAAGTGGTTTATGGAGGAAAAGGGGCATTTTAACCACTGACATATTATGGAGATACAAACGATCTCAGCCTTAGATATTAATTGTGGGTGGGGAGATGGGATCCCCCCAGTCACCTCATTCAATAATCATGTGCCAAGTGGAGGAATTGAGGATAGAAGTAGTACCCCGACTATCACATCGATCAATGAAAATGAGCCAAGTGGTGGATAAGGATAGAGAGGTACGAAGTGGCCCACAATTAATTAATAATAATAACAAAGTTATAAAGTCGAGTGGGAGAGAGATAAAGGGTACCACAAATGATTGACATGGTAGGTAAAATGAAATGGATATAACATGGTAGTGTTAGATAATGACAGGTGGACACTAGTGCCACATCATCAACCATGTGTCATCCCATGTTAGCAAGATAGAAAAAATTTGTTAAAAAAAGTCTGGAGCCAAAATTTTGTTTTGGCCATAACATGAGCAGATCAAGTTATAACCAAGTGTAATTTTATGTGTAGGTCTATGGTGATGAATACCATAAAATTCCCACTAAGGGATATTGGTTGATTCAACTCCAAAATTCCAAAAAATGGAAATTAGCGGTTTTTAATGAACATGGTGGTAATCACTAACAGAGGCCCTATTGCTGGTGAAATTTGGACAATAAGGATTAGGAGTAGAAATGAAGAAACCTAGTGGATAATTTGACCAAATTACAAAGGGTTTGGAGTGGAGATGCAAAAATAGGCCAAAATCAACTATTCCATGAGACTTTTTGATGATTTTTGGAGTCTTCAGTGGAGGAAAAGGGACCCAAGATCACCAATATGGAAAAAAATTCCCAGTCGACATTTGAGGTCCTTAGTGATCAAGGAAAACGTTTCCTATTGATTTTTTTCCAATTTTTTCTGTTCGGAAGATAACCATTTTGGCCAAAAAATCTTAGTTTGAAGAAAGTGCAAAAAGGAAAAAGTTCACAATTTTAAATTGATCCATAGTTGACTAGAGCATCAGATAACTACTATGGAAGTTGAAATATACTCACAATCATGATTATTATCTACTCCCGATATAAAAAAATTTGTAGTTCTCGCAAGATTTTCTTCCAGAAGTGGTAGAAGTTGGTCTCTGAATCTGATTTCACTAGTCAGAAAAGGGAAGAAACTGGACAAAATGGGGATTTCTAAGAGATATAACTTTTATCTCTAAGCTCATATTGCAGCATGAGTATAGCCATTATAAATATAATTTAGAGAGGAATATGTATGAAGGCTTAGATTTTGGATTAGTGCATCAAGATTATTTAGAAACTAATAAGAAGGACTTGTAGCCTTAATTGATAAAAATTGACAATGTGCATATTTTCCAGAATTTGAAAGAAAATGCTACATATCTAGAAATGAGGTGTCTCTAACCATTATTGTGTGCACACTTCTTGCAGAATATGTGCTGCAATAAAGAATAAATAAAGATCATAATTGAGGAGCAACATTGAAGAGTAAACATTGAAGATGCATAGGGACCTTACAGTCATGAAGAATAAGTAAAAGGTTTGAATATTAGTATGGGAAATGAAGAGACAAAATCTAACAGACACATATATAGAATTGATCCATTAGAGCTTGTAGAAACCATGATGAGTTTGAAGATGGAAGTGTAGAGTTATAAAGTTGATAATGACAAGATATTAAAATCTTAGGAGGAACAATATCGACTAAACACCCAATTGATATAGAGTTTAAATCAATTGCTAAGGAAAATAAATAATGTATTGGATTCAAGACATGAGAAAGAAGGAAGATCTCATGCTAGGAGGGATAATCATAAAAGATCAAGGAAATCAATAAGTGAAACCAGAATTCAAAGGAATCAATATTCACCAACTCATTTAGCCAAGAAGTCATATGCATCTAAAGAGTCAAAGAGTAGCCCATAAATTTCCCTTATTAGTAATTAGAGAAGAAGAAAAAAAATAGTCATAATACATACCAACAAGGTTAGTCATCTCATAGTGCATCTAAGATGGTAGAATCCTTGGGGAAAAGGACAAGGTGGCCACTTAAATGTTGGGGATGTGAATAATACCATTTGTACAAATATTGTTCTCATAAGGGAGACACAATGAGGAATGTGCACAACATATAGGAGGCAACTATAGTGGAAGAAGTGGGTAGAAACATCCCAAGAATATATGCAACCTTGGAAAATAGAGAGGCCGACCATCAATTGAACATGATTGAGGTTGAAGGTAAGAATGAAAATCATCCTATTTTCATTTTAATTGATTCAAGAGAAATTCATATCTACATTTCCCCTAATTTGGTTGAATTATTTCATTTGAAGAAAAGTAAGAACGAGAAATCATGGTTGGTTCAACTAGCTACTAGGACCAAAAGGAAGATTAATGAGATTGTCAAAGGTTTTCCATTAGATATGAATGGTGTTAATGCTAAATTGAATAATTTAATATAATGTCCTTTGGCTCATATGATGTCCTCATTGGAATGGATTGGTTGGATGTCCATCATGCTATTCTAGATTGCCATAACAGGACTTTTACTTGTCTCGATGAAGAGGGAAAACATAGGATACTGAAACAAATTCCAAGACCTATATCTATAAGGGATATTTCATCCTTATAATTGAAGATATGATTCAGGAAAGGATGCCAATTGTATGTATCTCATGTGGAAGAGATATCCAAGAGAAAAATCCCAAGTCTTGAGGAATTTCTAGTATTGTAGGAATTTAAAGATGTATTTGGGGAATTACCAGGTTTACGACCAAAAAGAGATAAATATTTCTCTATTGATTTAATGCCTTGAGATGCACTAGTATCTAATACCCAATATAGAATGAGTACACCAAAATTGAAGGAGTTTCAAATGTAGTTAGAAGAATTGTTAAAGAAGGGGAACATACACCCAAGTGTCTCACCTTGGGGAGCACCAATACTCTTTGTGAAGAAGAAAGATGGAACTTTGAGGTTGTGTGTTGATTTTAGATATATTAACAAATTTACTATGAGGAATGATTATCCGTTACCTAGATTTGTTTGATCAACTAAGAGGAGAAAATATCTACTTAAGTATAGGTTTGAGATATGGCTACCATCAAGTAAGGATAAAATATGAAGACATCAACAAAAAAAATTTCAAAACTAGGTATGGACACTATGAAGTTGTAGTGGCTCCATTTGGATGGACAAATGCACCCTATACGTTCATGTGTTTAATGAATAGTATATTAATAAATTATTTGGATAATTTTTTCATTGTATTTGTTATCACATGCTAATTTGTATTAATTTTTCCAAAGCATCTTGTCCTTGTGCTATCTTTCCACTCAGATTTTAAAACGTTTTCACCAGCTCCGTCAAGCTCTCATCACCTAAATCCTTTACTCACTAATCATCTATAGTAGTCATGTTCTCCATGAGTCAAAATTGACAAATATCCCAAATCTATATGTAGCCTTAATGCTTATCTAAATTCCTCGGTCCCATCACTTCATTCATTTTTACCCTTATTATCATATTCCCGTTGAAAATTTAAAATATTCCTTTTATTAAGCTTAAGCTCCCTTATCCTATCCACAAAGTCATGTGATGAGCCTTATATGCCCAAATTCCTTAGAAAAATGGAAAAAGGCTTATTATTATTAATATAAATATTTATATAAATATTTAATCCAAGATTTAATTCATGACCTCATGTCAAGTCATGGGCACGAATCTCAATTTTTAATATTGAAAATTCAAAGGGTGGATGGAGGGCACATATCCATTTCAGGGGTTGAAAGTAAACAAAGGTAAATTTTTTGAAGTGGTCCTGAAATCCAAACCATTGTTTTGGTGTTGGAGCACGTGTTCTTATGTGATGCATTTCGGAGGTAAAAGTGGTGTGGTTTAAAACCACTCCTCCCAAGTTCCAATATAATATTGCAACCATTTATTATATGGTTTGGTTTCATAAATGTGCGGCATATTTTCTAGGAGTGGTTTCATGGAATTTTCAATAAATAAAATTGTTCTCACAGTGGAAATTTTTCACAGAGATAAAATTAAATTTTACAGAGAAGAAAGAGTAATGTTTATTTCTATGGAAAATAATTAAATGGGAAAATGCACGTGAAGATTTGGATAATTGTTTATCCAAGGTTTTTACATAAGTAAAAAGGGAAAATCAAGGGATATTTTCATAGTTTACCAATATGGTTTCCAAGACATGGTTTTCAAAACCACGGGAAACAAACCAATAAATAGTTTTCACAGTGAAATGGTAAATTGGGCAAAACAAGACATGCTTTTCAAAACCACGAGAAGCAAGCAATAAATGGTTTTTCAAAACCATGAGCATGAATTAAAGTATGGAAATTTAATTTTATAGGATAAAAAATATTTGGGAATTATTTTTATTCAAATATATTATTCCCAAATATTTAAGGAGAATATGGATAAATAAAATTAGATTTGAAAAAAAGAACAAGTGACATTTCAAAGAGGATGCGACAGTCAATTTCCGCAGCAGTTGAGACTTACAGGACGATTTACAGATGAACCATAATGAATTTTCAAAATTCAAAGGAGGTTATTGTCAAGCATAGACCCAAGAACATTAACCTTGTTCATTTTTCACACATGTGTCATGGATTGGAAGATTCAAAGGAATCTTGGAGAAATATTTTTTAGTTATAATTTCTTGTTCGAGACATATTTTTGTGACACGTATTACAACCATCTAGAGATGAATTTCAAGAAACTGAGAATGATCTTATCTACATAAGCCGTTCTCATATTTTACACAACTGTTATGGTTTGAGAATTACAGGTGGTGTTTTGAATCCTATTTTTTCTCGTGAAAAACAGGGGATTGGTTAAAACGTGTCATGTTCTATTTGTAACTGTTTCTATTTTGGGAAAGGGATTGGAGTTCGAAATTCTGATTTGGAAAGAGACTTGAGTGATATATATTTCATTATAAAAGAGTAGATAAAGGGGGGACTTTCAGCCAGGAAGGCGAAGGGACTGTGTGTAAATTTCTCAGAATGTCCTTATGAATTAATACAGTAGTACAATGCTTTTGACAACCGATATTCATCACAGTGTATTCTTTAGTGTGTTTTCCTCTAGTTTACATTCATTTCACTTATGTTATTTCTTCTAAGAATAACTAAGAGTGTAACGACCCCGTCGTTACGACTACAAGCAACTCAACACAATTTTTTTTTTTTTTTGTTTTAAGCAGGAAGGCGACAACAACAACAGTTAAACCACACAACTTGATGAAGAACACAACGCAAGTAGATTAGGCAACAGACAACAACGACCCAAAATACTATCACATCGTGCAACTGGACGAACATGCGATAATCAATTAGATAAACAAAAGTGACTACCCGCCCGATACAAGCAAGAAAACACCTACAAACTAAAGGAAAAAATAAACAATCCTGACACAATGACTTCGACGACCAGTAACTAGAACCCTCTACTGCGAGAAAAACTAATCACATTAAGGAGTTACAGAACCAAGTACCAACATCAATTACAATGAACACTACACCCACATTGGGAAGCACAAGACTCTATCCAGGTTATCATTCACATCTATCAATCAGAGCGTGCAATGATCCCCTCATCAGGAATCATGCCTTTACAAGGCAATAGGCATGATAGTAACCATGGCACAACATAACATATCTAGACCTTTAACCCAAGAAAAAACCCTCGTGCTAGGAGACCGAAGTATTTGTTAATAAATACACGAAGACTATACCCAAGCACCCAATCAACAAGTCACTTAGACAAGAGGTGACATCAATCAAATTAAATTGCACAACTAACCAAATGATTTCTTGTTTTCCTATGAGGCAATCGTCTGTGGTTTAATAGTTATGACCAACCACCATTTACAATTCAACCTAAGGCACAAGGAACATAGTAACCAATTAATTGTTAAACTATTAATCGATTTAGATAATAAAACTATTAAAATCTCAACCATTAATCTTGTGCAAGCCATTAAACTATTACACAAATAAACCATAAACCATAAACTGTTAAATCATTATAACTAAGTGTGAATGAGTGAACTATTACCATTTCAATTAATAAAAAAACTATTACCATTGCATCAATTAATCTATTGTGGCAAAAGTTAAGGGACTAATATATAGGACTGATAAATAAACGATTGTTATAAAAAACAATTAATCTATTGGTTGCAAAATTCATAAAACTGATATATAAAACAATTGACATATAAAAACAATTAATCTATTTTTATTTTAGAGAAGATTCCACTTGATATGTGCTTGCAATACACGCGATTCTGCATTCCAAAACGTTTTATTTAAGAAAAAATTTATTCATAATCTATGGATGTAAGAGCCACGTTTTTGCATTCATGAAAACATTTTAATTAAGAGAAAATTCATTCATGATCTGTGGATGTAAGGGCCACGTTTTTGCATTCCTGAAAACGTTTTAATTAAGAGAAAATTCATTCATGATCTATGGATGTAAGAGCCATGTTTTTGCATTCCTGAAAACATTTTAATTAAGAGAAAATTCATTCGTGGTGATGTAAGAGCCACGTTTTCGCATTCCTGAAAACATTTTAATTAAAAGAAAATTCATTCGTGGTGATGTAAGAGCCACGTTTTTGCATTCCTAAAAACATTTTAATTAAGAGAAAATTCATTCGTGGTCTGTGGATGTAAGAGCCACGTTTTTGCATGCTTGAAAACGTTTTAATTAAGAGAAAATTTATTCATGGTCTGTGGATGTAAGAGCCACGTTTTCGCATTCCTGGAAACATTTTAATTAAGAGAAAATTCATTCGTGGTCTGTGGATGTAAGAGCCACGTTTTTGAATTCCTGAAAACGTTTTAATTAAGAGAAAATTCATTCGTGGTCTATGGATGTAAGAGCCACGTTTTTACATTCCTGAAAACGTTTTAATTAAGAGAAAATTCATTCGTGGTTTGTGGATGTAAGAGCCACGTTTTTGCATTCCTGAAAACATTTTAATTAAGAGAAAATTCACTCACAAGAAGGCACAACGATTAATCATTCATCAATGAATTAATCAAAGACATAGAGATACTCATTCACAAAAATGTAAGGATTAATCATTTAGAAGACACAAATATTTATCATTCAAGCACAGATATTTATCATAAGAGGAAAACACAGAGATAAGTAAGGGATAGGTAGCTGGGAAAAAAATTATCCTTCACTTATTATCCATGCACAGGAAAGCAAGGTATTTGAATCTATAATTCTTTAAACACTAGAGTGACGACTTTCGATTCGACTCCTGGCCGACTGCTCAGGCATAGACTAATAACTGAAGGGATAAGGGACAAAAGCTAAAAACACAATTTTTTCTTCGTATTAATCAATAAAAACAAACACAAAGAAATCAATGCAATCAGAGGTTGGTTTCGCCATGGGAAATCAATTCAGAATATAGTGAGAAAGGGGATTACAAATACCGTAGGAAAGCAGGTGCAAGTAATCTCATGGAAATGAAATATTCAACCGAGTACTGAAAAATAACATGTGTAAATTAAATTTTATTGGAAGTAACAACTTTAAAAGACATACCTTAGCCAAACACGGATGCTACGGAGTTGATGTCCAATGCGTGCTCTGTCTAACTCCCACTTGCCAACCGATGTGACCTCACCAGTACCTCCTGACCAATGCTAGGGGTTCTCTTCTTTCCTCGAGCCACAAAGGGTCCACACATACAATACCAGAGAATGCTAGCACAGAGATCGCCACACAAGGTCGAGCTACCACTCATTACCTGAGCTAGGTATCCCAACTCCCACAAGAGAAATTTCAGTCAAGATAAAATTTCTCCAACGTAACATTACACAAAAAGATGAGATCTATACTCCTCCTCCTCCATCCTTTTTATAGAGTTTTTAAGTAATTAGTTTCCCAAATTCTCATTAAGTTCCTTTTTCATTAATTTAATTAGGAAAAACCTCCCCCGTACACATGTCACCCATCCCCTAGTTGCACCAGAAAATCAATTTTATTTATTAATTAAATATTCCTATTTCTCTCACCCACCTAAAGCATTCCTAAAAATGCTCATCGGTGTCCCAAAATTCCCTTACACTTCTTAAATAAATTACACCTTACTTAATTCCTAGTTGAGTTCATAATTAGAAAGTTCTAAAGGCAAGATTCCTTACTAAGTTAGACATTTGGTTTTTTCATTACGTTTCCCCTTTTCTTTAAGTTTCCCTTTTTCTTTAAGTTTCCTATTTCTTTTAAAAGTTTCCCCATTTTTCCATTTTAACTAAAAAAATCAAATTATCAAGTGTAGATAAAACAACCCTTTTACCCTTTTTCTGTTTTAATTAAAATTAATTTAGCAAGTGTAGATAAAACAACCATTTACCCTCTTTTCTTTTTAGCTAAAAATTAATTTAGCAAATGTAGATAAAAACAACCATTACCCATTTTTTTTAAATTAATCCTCCATTATAATTTTGACTTTAATAAATAAGTTTGAATTTCTTACCCCCCCTTCTTGTTACATGTTTATTTATTATTATTTTTTTTTACCACAAGTTCTACTTAGTCCTAGGTTTTAATTTCACTAGGCTGGGCGACATATTTTTTTATTTGGAAAAAAATGTTTTTAAATCTTACTTGTCACATCATTCATTTTAAGGCCGAATAGTTTTATTCACTTACCAGTTAAAATCATGATGTTCCCTTCAGGATGCACTAGGTGCTCCAAGGGTGCCACTCGTCTCTTTCCGTTTTCCTTGTGCGACGTGCCCTTCAAGACACACTACGTGCTCCAAGGGTGCCACTCGCCTCTTTCTATTTTCCTTGCGTGATGTGCCCTTTAGGACGCACTATGTGCTCCAAGGGTGCCACTCGCCTCTTTCCATTTTCCTTGCGCGACATTCCCTTTGGAACACACTGCGTGCTCCAAGGGTGCCACTCACCTCTTGACTGAATTTGGTAGACGTCAAATCCCTGGAGTCAATACTTCACCAGGTGATCTTGTGGCAGACTAAGGGCCTCTAGGGAATAATGCTCCTATCTTATTGTGTGCTCCTTAGAATCATCGTGAGTGACTGTCACAGTTTTCCCTCACGACATCGTGGGTCTTCTCGAACTGGGTAATCGTTAACCTACACTTCGAGCCACGACGAGAGTTCTAGTAGGCTATGGCAGGGCTACTTCCACAACTCTCCCTCAATGTATCTAGTTGTCCTGCGTGACCCCTCTAATCCAGATGTGAGTCTGGTCGACAAGCTATCATCATCCTGCATCCATCAACGAATCATGTGCGCAATAATAATCAATCATCATAACCTAATCATATGTACATATGTCACATCAACAATATTCAAACCCAATAGTCCACTCCTTTACTCGATCCAAATTCCAAGGGGTATCATCTATGCCTCTGCATCCTCAATGTCCAAATTCCTACACACTCAGGAGAACCCAGTCAATAGCACATGTCTACGTAAATACAATCAAAATAACATATCATAAAATCCATCATATCTCATAATCATAATAGAAACGACCAATAGTATAATAACCCAGATCACTAGCAAGCAAGTGTCCTCAAAGAATAAGTTCGCTCAGTGCGTGCAAGAGCGGAATGTTACAAAGAGTACATGATTGGAATTCATCCTTGATAGATGCTCCTTTCATATGGTTAATACAACTATCATGTTTAATGATTATAGGTCCATAATTCACTCTTTGTTAAGTGCTCTGATCATTGTAGTCAGCCTAATGTTATTTCTTCTAAAGTTACAATTGAGAATTCATCTTTTTTTGATGCTCTCATTTGTAATGAGATTTTCTCTTTTCTATCTTTCCATCAAATGAATACTATTTATTGTTGAAGGATATTCTTACTTTTCCTCCGTTCCCTCATGAGTACATTAGCTGTATTAATATTCATAGTATATCTCAGGATTTGACCCCATTGCCCAATGTTTTATTCCTCTTGTTTGTCCTACCAACCCTTTAAAACTAAAACGAAGCTTGTCCTATTGCATAATATGACCTCTATGTGCTCATTGCCAAATCCTTTTGAGTATTTTCAGTCTTTATATGTTTGAGAGAGCCCTCTCTGGTTGGAAGGGTCATAATCCAGCCTAAAGTTGGTTTGTAGGTTACCTTAGAATTTCTTTGATGCAACCCAAAGAAATTACCGAGTGCTAACATTTTGGCGTCGTTTCCAGGGATCGAAGGTGAAATATTCCCTGGGATAAACGAAAAAGTTCATATCTGAGTATTGATGGTGAAAAGTATTCAAACACAGAAAGGTTGTACATCATTCACCTAGTGGCTCCATTTTCAAGAATTCGAAATTCAAAATTTTCATGGCGAATCCACTGTCCAAAGACTCAGTAGCCTAAATATTTTATTGATGACTCCACTGCTTCAAGATGGATTACAAATCTGCAAGGTATGCTCCAATGAATCACTCTCATATTCCTGGATTTCCAAATCGTATTCCTCACATAGAATGGAAAAAATATTTGCCTAAATTCAAAGATGGGAAAGGAAATGATGCTGCCTTGCACTTTATTAGATTTCACATGCACATATGTAAGCTGGGGGTCGAATTTCATGAGGATTGTTTGATGAAAATGTTTATGGATACTCTAGAAGGGAAAGAAAGATTATGGTCTGAAGATTTAAAACTAGGTAGCTTAACTCTCTTAAGGATTTCCACATAACATTCTTTAAGCATTATGGAGAATCTAATCCTTCATTCTTGATGTTTGAAGATTGTTGTGAATTTTGTGAACATTTCATTAAGTACCTTGAAAATGTTTTTGGTAATGAAGAGTGTATGAATGATGAAATCATAGAATCCCTTTATGAATATTCATCCCAAAAATAAATGGTAGCCCCTTCTTTGGTCGAAGATGAAGCTGATCAATAAATTGTTGCTAAAATTCATTTTCGTTTTCCTGAACTCGATGAAGATATTCAACAAGATTTCTAGCAAGACAAAGTGCTTCAAAGTTGTCTTTCTTCCCCTGTGAATGATGTGGTTGTTCAAATTCTAAGTGGCCTAGACATGGATGAGGATTATAAAACTGCATCTATGGAGACTTCAAGCAGTGAACAAACAAATGACATAGAGTTTCAGGAAAGCAACAAAACAGTGTATGCCACTTTTCAATCAGAAATACAGAAAGATAATGAAGAGGCAGTTGTTTTATTTGATTCCTTTTAAAATCATGGTTTTGAAAATGCATCCATGGGAAATCTATACTGTGAAATAGTTCATATTGTTATCTTTTCACATTTGCAAGAATATTATGAGAAGGAAATTATTTCCATTCAGTCATTTGAAATTCAAAATGACAGTCCTCAAGCAAATTTCCAGAAGGTTAATAAAACCAAATCATAATTGTTTGATGAACAAGAGGATAGACTTGATCCACATACTATGACTGTCATATTTGAAGATGTTCAAGAATGTATGAATGTTTTTGTTGATATGCATGGAAGAGTAGACAAACCTATTGCTGCCATTTCATTTGAAAATGTTCTCGGAACTGAAGAAATAGAGTGAGAACAACAAACACTTATGAATGAGGCTTGTCTTTCTGTTTTTGTTCATCAAGAAGAAATGATTTTTCATGGTTTTCAAGATCATGTGGCCATCCTATTACAGTCACCAATGAAGGAGGAATTTGTTTCATTCATAAGCTTAGATTTTGAATTCATTTTTTGTTTTCAGTTGCCATCTTTTACATTTGTCTACCTACTTAAGAAAAATGTGAGCAGAGGAAAATCGGGAAGCCAATTGCTTGATTGGATATATTGGAACTTTAACATCACTTGATTGAGTATTCATTTAAGCATTTTTAGAGTAGATAGGAGTGTGCAAATAAGCTTGTTGGTCAAGCAATTTTCAGTTTAGGTTTTCAACAGTGTGTACATTCAGATTGTAGTGGTGTATTTAGCATTTAGTTTTCAATTGAGAGTAGTGTACAGACTGTGGTTTTCAGTGGATACTGGTGACAGGTCAGAGCAAGTTACACACATGTTTTTGGAGCAACACAATGGATCAGGCACCAGGTCTATGAGTTATTTTCTACCTCACTGGGAGAATAGCATCCCCATTGGACCCAATGTTATCACATGCTAATTTGTATTAATTTTTCCAAAGCATCTTGTCCTTGTGCTATCATTCCACTCATATTTTAAAATGTTTTCACCATCTCTGTCAAGATTCCATCACCTAAATCCTTCACTCGAATAATCATCTGAAATAGTCATGTCCTCCATGAGTCAAAATTGGAAAATATCTCAAACCTATATCTAGCTTTAATGCTTATCTAAATTCCTTGGTCCCATCACTTCATTCATTTTTACCCTTATTATCATATTCCCATTGAAAATTAAAAATATTCATTTTATTAAGCTTAGGGTCCCTTATCCTATCCACAAAGTCATGTGATGAGCCTCATATGCCCAAAGTCCTTAGAAAAATGGGAAAAAAGGTTTATTATTATTAATATAAATATTTTTGTATTTTTATATTTATATTAATATTTAATTCAAGATTTAATTCATGACCTCACGTCAAGTCATGGGCACGAATCTCAATTTTTAATATTGAAAAGTCAAAGTGTGGATGGAGGGCACATATCCATCTCGGGGGTTGAAAGTAAATGGAGGTTAATTTTTTGAAGTGGTCCCAAAATCCAAACCATTGTTTTGGTGTTCGAGCACGTGTTCTTACATGATGCATTTCAGGGGTAAAAGTGGTGTGGGTTAAAACCACTCCTCCCAAGTTCCAAAATGATATTGCAACCATTTATTATACAGGTTGGTTTCATAAATGTGCGACATATTTTCCAGGATTGTGTTTCATGGAATTTCCAATAAATAAAGTTGTTCTCACGATGGAAATTTTTCACGGAGGTAAAAATTAAATTTTACAGAGCAGAGAGATTAATGGTTATTTCTATGGAAAATAATTAAATGGGAAAATGCATGTGAATATTTGGATAATTGTTTATCCAAGGTTTCTAAAGAAGTAAAAAGGGAAAATCAAGGGATATTTTCATAGTTTACCAAGATGGTTTCCAAGACATGGTTTTTAAAACCACAGGAAACAAACCAGTAAATAGTTTTCACAGTGAAATGATAAATTGGGCAAAAAAAGACATGGTTTTCAAAACCATGTGAAGCAAGCAATAAATGGTTTTTCAAAACCATGTGAAGCAAGCAATAAATGGTTTTTCAAAACCATGGGTATGAATTAAAGTATGGAAATTTAATTTACAGGATAAAAAATATTTGGGAATTATTTTTATTGAAATATATTATTCCCAAATATTTAAGGAGAATTGGATAAATAAAATTAGATTTGAAAAAAAACACAAGTGACATTTCAAAGAAAATGTGACAATTAGTTTCCGTAGTAGTTGAGACTTACAGGACGATTTTCAGATGAACCGAAATGAATTTTCAAAATTCAAAGGTAGTTATTGTCAAGCATGGACCCAGGAACATTAACCTTGTTCATTTTTCACACAGGTGTCACGGATTGGGATATTCAAAGGAATCTTGGAGCCATATTTTTAAGTTATAATTTCTTGTTAAAGACATGTTTTTGTGACACTTATTACGACCAGTCAGAGATGAATTTCGAGAAACTGAGAGAGGTTTTTCTTCAGAATGAGCTTATCTATATAAACCATTCTCAGATTTTACATAGTTTTTACGGTTTGAGAATTATAGGTGGTGTTTTGAAGCCTATTTTTTCTTTTGAAAAAAAAGAGATTAGTTAAAACATGTCATATTCTATTTGTAACTGTTTCTATTTTGGGAAAGGGGTTGGAGTTTGAAATTGTGAGATGGAAAGAGCCTTAAGTGCTATATTTTTCATTATAAAATAATAGAGAAAGTGTTAAGAACCAAATATCAATATAGCATAGAAAATCCTTAGAAAAAATACTCAACACCTTGAAAAAGAGATAATTTCAGATAATAAGCCTCTTCAAGGGGGAAACCTCCTTTTACCCCACTTAAATGTTCAAGTACAAGATGATTCAAAATGAAAATGTCTCCTTGGTATATATAGGAGACTAGGAGGTATAATTACAATTAATGACCTAAAACGGACATAAATAAAATAACATTACTAATATAATATGCCCCAATTAAGGGGTAATGAGCCAATATTAGGGCTTAACATGCCCCTCCCCTTGAGACAAGTGTTGTCCGCAACGCTTGAGTAACTTTGGATGCTTCTGTATAAAAGACTCATCTTCCCAAGNGGGGGCAACCTCCTTTTACCCCACTTAAATGTTCAAGTACAAGATGATTCAAAATGGTATATATAGGAGACTAGGAGGTATAATTACAACTAATGGCCTAAAGCCAACATAAATAAAATAACATTACTAATCTAATATGCCCCAATTAAGGGTTAATGAGCCAATATTAGGGCTTAACATGCCCCTCCCCTTGAGACAAGTGTTGTCCGCAACGCTTGAGTAACTTTGGATGCTTCTGTATAAAAGACTCATCTTCCCAAGTGGAATCTTCAGTCGATAGTTTCCTCCATTTAATGAGATACTCTGAAATGGATCTTTTCCTCAGTTGGCGAATTCTTGTGTCGGTGATGGCTTCAGGCTCCAATATGATTTTTCCTTCCTCGTCAAGT
>JASDQU010735500.1:0-10799 GCA_032191745.1 Picea mariana
TCCTCCTCATTCCTTTCCCTTTGGCATTGAGCATTGTCAAAATCCTCCATAGTGTGATATTGGACCATTTTGTCCACAAGGTTCACATCGTCCTACGTGATTGTGTATTTTGGTGGTGTTCTGTGCGCCTTAGCTTTCTTGCATGCATCCCAAATTTGGATGACTGGCCTCTTGGTCTAGCCTTTCCCCTACTAAGTAGCACTCAATGTGGTTCCCTATGCTTCCTCAGTTTGTTTCTCCTATACCTCTGGTCCCTGGGTGTTTTTCTTCTTCCCTCCCTGGGTGCCTTTCTTGGATGCCCCCCCTTTGTTCCGTTGTGCCTTTTTTTGACCTATCATTGGATTCTTGGGCACTGTTATCTCTTCTGTAGGTGTCTGTTCCTGCCCTACCTCCGCATCTGTATCTACGGGATTTTCTTGATTTAGGACTGGAATCCTCCATTCATAGTTCCAATCCTTGATGGCCATCTCTATGTCCTCCTCCTTGTTGTAGTAGCAAATTTTTGCCATTGATTGTTGAGATCCTTCCATGCTTGGATCCACATTACATGCCTAGTCACTTTGAATTTGGTTATGCCCTATTAATGTGCGATCATTTCTAGTGTAACTCACCAAGTATTGGTGATGCTCTCCTGTAGGTATTTACAATATCCTTCGAATATGGTTGCATTCGCCTTCCTGTTCTTGGGACTTGATGTGCACCCCAATGATAGGTAGCTTAATGTGTGGGAAGGATTGGGTCTTGTGCCAAATTATTAATACCTAGGCTCCTTCCATCTGATCAAGGTTATCATTATGAGTAGCTATGAGTACTGAAATTATGTCCCCAATTCTTGCGTGTCCTTGCAGTCTTCCAGGAACATATTCAACAAATATCGGGCCCAACTGATTGTGGTGCCCTATGTGCACTAAGATGTAGTTGTGACAACCACGACAGGGACTTCCTCGTGAAATTTTCTGAGTAACTTGCATGCCATGAGTTTTGTGGCCATCCTTGTCACTGCATCACTAATACACTTGATTATGATTCTGCATGACCCCCTTTCTGTATCATACCTTTTCTTCATTTACTCGGCCAGTGCCTTCTCCTTATTTTTGTCATCAAGGAATTGCGTGTGTGACTCCCCCCGTGATGGTATCCTCGTGATGTGTGTAATGAGCTCTATATCTATTAAGAAGATCTATTCCAGCCACAGGTATCCTCCATGGGTGACTACCATCATCTACTTGATGCATTTGTTTGTTTATTGGCCTCTCCCAAAGTACAGGATGTCCAACAGGTCTATAATACCGGTTTTGGCCAGTCCAACTACCCACTATACTGGTTGGTTAATTGGTTCACCAAAGTGTCCTATACCCATCATTTGTAGGTAAATTTTCTTTACGAATTTTGGGAAATTTTTCTTGTCCGTTACGTCATGGTATGATTACCTCAATTTATCCATGTGACCTAACATGTTACCTGCAATATATACCCCTTCTGGAATGCATGGAAAGACTATGGCTACTGCGTCTTGCTTGCGTGGTGACCTTGGTACTACCTGTTTTCCCTTTTGCTGTGGTGGTAGAATCGAGGTTCCAGCCTCCATTTTTCTATCTTCATTATACTCCTCTGCTCAGCTGGTGACATATTCCATTGTGTTCTCCTGTGGCTGTTACAACATGGTTGTATGTGATCTTTCTAGCGCGATAATTTCTTCCTAGTTTGGGACCGTCCCATTAACTCTTGGGCCTTCTTTAGGGTTTTAGGGGTGTGAATGATTTCCTGCATCCTCATCCTGTTGTTCATGTCCCCTTTTTGGTACATCAATGTCCATGCCTATTGGTGTCATCTGTCGGGTCTCCTCGATGACAAGTGTGGGGATTCCTAGTGTCATATCGGGTGATGGGATTTCATCCACATTAACAACTTCTAGGGGATGAAGTGGTTGTTGTTCACTTCCCTATTCTTGCGGTGGTGATCTAGCTTTGATTCAGGGTCATCTACCCATCTATATCAGTTCTCCTTGTTTGGGTGGTTCCATGGTATTAAGGGTATTGTCCATCAATATTAGTGGCCTCTGTCACCTCTGCAAAATTCTCTCTCGACTTTGTATATTATATCTCTTATGATTTTCTCAATTTCACAATAACCTTCCCAATCTTGTGTACTAGCTTATATAGGAATTGTATGAAGATTCTTGGAGACATTACCCAATTTGTGTTTTAATTGAACTGGCGTTTCATGTGTAATTTGCATTGATTTCCCTTTCCATCACTAGTTGGCGCAATTAATGTGGCGTCCCGTTAGTCATTTTTGTCATTTAATTTTGATAGTCATCTTCCATTGGAGGTTATTTTCCATATCCTTCATTCCCACTATTTTCACTTTGTAGTGACTGTTGGCCTTTTTCTCAATCATGCTAGCATTTCCGAGTGTGCATGCTCATTCTCTTTTCAGCGCACTATGCCTCTCTTGTTATCCCCTTTTATGTTTGATGTGGAATCTCCTCATTTTTTTATTTTTTTTCAAGTGCCAGGAGGTCGACTATCCCTATACAGCTTCAGTCGACTCCCATTGATCATCCTTGTTCCTCCTAAATCCTTCAAATGTACAAATCCCCCGTCTGTGAAAATCTTCACTTTGTATGGTACTAACCAATGCATTCTGAGTTTTCCTAGGTGTTGAAGGGATTTACTGTCATACACCAAGACTAAGTCTCCTTCCTTGAAATCCTTTCTCTTGATATGTCTGTCATGCCAAGATTTGTCCCTTGCTTTCTGGACTTCTTGGTGAAACCCTAGTAGAATTATGTCTTCCTCCATGATCATCAACTAATTTATCCTTTCATGCATTGCGCCTCATTCTGTCAATTTTGTAATTGCTGCTACGTGCAGACTAGGTACCAAAAATTCTAATGGAACTACTGCTTCTTGTCCATACACCGATATGAATGGTGTCTATCCTGTCAATTTTTTTCATGTGGTCCTGTATGCCCACAATACTTCTAGTATATTTAGGTCCCAATCATCCCTATTAACATTGCAAATCTTTGTCAGTGCATTTTCCAAGATTTTTTTAAAGGCTTCCACTATTCGATTTGCTTGAGGGTTATATGGTGTACTTTTTTTATGATAAACTTCAAACTCCTCAGTCATAACCTTAATAGTGTTGTTGATGAAGTGAGTTCCTTTGTCACTCATCAAAATCCTCGAGAAGCCAAATCTAGTAATCACTTGCTCAAACAGGAAATGTGATGATATCTTTGCACTTCAATCTTTTACTGGTGTTGCTTTTGCCCATCTTTTCAGGTATTATGTTGCAGTGATAATGTACCTTGCTCCTGGCCTTTTTGCTGGTGGGTTAGTTGGTCCCACAAAGTTTATTTCCCATTTTTCAAATACCTACAAAGTTACTTGTGGTTACAGGAGCATCTCATCCATTCTATTCAGTTTTCCATCCCTCTGACATACATAACATTTATGACAATATTTTTTTGAGTCTCTATGAATGGTTGACCACCATAGTCCTACGCAATACCTTCTGCGTGGTAGCTTTACATGCATAATTTCCTCCTGCTATTCCCTCGTGGGATTCTGCTAAGATCCTTGGTCTTTCATGTTTTAGCACACATCTTCTTAAGATGCTATCTGCACCCATTTTGTATAAGTGTCTTGCAATCAATTGGTAATCTGCAGCCTTAACTACCATATTTTTCTTTTGTGCAGTGTTGTATTCCTTTGGCGCAGTCCATGTACTCAAGTACTGGATGATGTTTGCGAAGTAGTCATCGACTATCTAGACTGAAAATAAATACACATTGGGAAAAATTTTCTCTAGATTCATAGGTTTCTCCCCATTACTAATCCATAACAGGTGATCAGTTCCTACGTTCAACTTTCCTAGTTTGACTATCACTTCAAATTCAAATTCTTGAAAAAACAATAACCATCTACAAATCCTTTCCCCCAAAACTAGCTTGTTGATGAGGTATTTGAGTGTTGAATGGTCTGTGAACATCTTGAAATGTTTTCCCAATAAATAATGTCTGGACTTCTGAACCACATAGAGCATAGCTAAGCCTTCCCTCTCTGTGGTGTTGTAGTTCTACTATGATTCTGACAATTTTCTGCTAGCAAATGTTATAGGATGGTCCAATTCTACTACTCCTGGCTGCACCAGAATAGCTCTAAGTGCTATGGAGGATGCAACTACATCTACATGGAATGTATTTTCCCAATATGGGAATACTAATATTGGTGCAGTTAAAATCTTCTCTTTCAAGGTATCCAGACCGTGTTGATAGTTCTCATTCCACTGGAACTTTGTGTCTTTCCTTAACAATTTCTCTATTGGACCAATGATCTGCGCATACCCCTTTATAAAAATTTTATAGTATCCTGCGTGTCCCAATGTCTCTCTCAATTGATAGATTTTTTTTGGTGGCGGTAGGTTAACAATTATTGCAATCTTGGCAGGATCTACTAGAAATCCTTGCTTTCATACTATATGGCCCAACAGTATCCCAAAAGGTGTCATGAAGATGCACTTCTTGATATTTAGCGATATCTAGCACTTCCTACATCTTTATAACATCACCCGTAAGACTTCTACATGGTCCTTCAATAGACTATAGACTGTCCAATCGTATAGATATACTTCTAGAAACGTGTGGATAAACTCTTTAAATGCAACTATGACTACTATGTAGAATATTGTTGGTGTATTCTTCAATCCAAACAGCATGATTGTATACTAGTAGGATATCCATTCCATGGAAAAAGTGGTCTTGTATCTGTCTTTTGGTGCTATCTTGATCTGATGGTATACTGAGAATCCATTGGTGAATGAATAATCTTCTTGTCCTCCTATGTTCTCCAAGACTTCATCTGTGAATGAGGTAGGCAACAGGTCATGTAGGCACACATAGTTCAACTTCCTCAAGTCGACACATATTCTTATCTCTCCTTGTTCTGAACTACCATTGGTCTTATCGATTCATATTCTTCTACAGGTTCTATGATTCCAACCTCCAACATCCTATTGATCTTAGCTTTGACTTTTTTATTGTATATCGGGTTTAGTTTGTATGGTCGTTGTCTAATCGGTCTTGCCTCAATCTGAGTGGTATCTTCATTTTTCGTAGCTCTCCTACTATGCCTTTGATTTCTATGAACATTGTTGGGAATAAGTTGTTGTATTCACATAGTAACTCTGTTATACTTTCCACTATTTGTTCATCCCACTAGTCTCCAATGATGGACATTCTGGGATTCTCAACTATCCCAACATTGACTTTCTTCACTTTGATTGACACAACAATTACTTCTAATTCTAGAGGTGGACCTTCAACTTCTTTCTCGCCTTCACCTTCCTCAATATGAATATCACGTGGGTGATCTTCATCTGGTGCTTCTTCCTGCACATGGTAGCATGTCAATAGTTCTTTCACTATCTGTATGTTTTTCTGTTGTTCTTATTTTATGAGTTCAACTTATGGTTCCTTAATGAACATCACCCCTGTTATTTGTTTAAGTGTTGTGTCTATGTTGGAGTTCTCATGCTCAAATGAGAAAGTGACTGTAAAGTTCTGCTATAATACTGTCTAGCTCATAGTTCCTTTATGCAGTTCTTGATTTGTATGCCAATTTGTTGGGATGCCTTCTAATGTGTGCATGAAATGGTGAGGCCATTCCTCCGATGGTGTCATTTTCCATAGCGCTCTGCACTTCTCCAAGTGTTCTGCTAGTGCCCCCTGTCCATCATATTTCTACAGTTGGTTTCTTCCTCATTCTATGCCAAACCTAATGCGCAGTAACCGCTTACATTGATAGTAGTCCTTGACTATTTATTTTTTCACACCCCACCTTCTCGAAGGTGTCACCTTGATTGCTATATCTAGGGATAAGAGCCTTTGATTTTCTAACACTTCATCTTCGTACCGTGTTAATAATTTTTCTAGGTAGTTCACCCCATGGAAGTTGGGAGCTCCCCTTATCTCCATACCTACCCATCTTACTGCACGGTCTATTCTTGTGCATATTCATATGGAGACTTTGTGTAATCTATATTGTCACCTTTCTAAGCCTGTATTTGAGTCTGACACACATGAGGTGATTCTTTGCTAGCTAAGTACCCCATCTGCATTTGGGTTCATGTAATCGACGTCTCGTGTAGTTGTTCTATACAACTGATTAATTTCCTCCAGCTCCAAGAAAGTAGGCTCTATGAACCTTTCCCCTTCTGATGAGTCCAATGGAACAATGACTCTATCTTCTCCTGAGTCGAAGGTCATATTCTACATTTTTATGTTGATTATGGCCTGGTTATCAAACTCCCAATCCAAGACAAGCAATGTTCAATAAGGTGTTGTTCCGTACACTATCTCGATTACTTCGAAGTTGGATTTAGTCCGCACTCAATCCAGGTCTACTATCACTCCAATGTTCGTGTTCATCCTGAATTCTATACTTGTTCTTCTCCTTGTATGTAGGTGATTGACTATTTTCTGTTCTAGGTTTCCTTCTGCTTCTATGCTATATATTTCTATCATATTTTGTAATATTTTAACAGAGGATGGATCATTTAGTAGTTTTACACATGATTGTAAAAATCATTTAATCGTACTTACTTGTCCCGGGGGTTGTGTTTCTTTGGTGTGATCTAACAATGGAGGCATCTCGTAATCTGGTACTTGCTTACTATGCTATGTAGTTGATGTCGATGCAATGTCTGGCTTCAAGAATTCTCGTCTGTCTTTCTTGAATATATCCTTCTTGTTCTGGGCATCAAACTGCTTCCTTCATTCAACATTCTTCTTCAACCATTGGTGTTTTGCTGTCTCTTGTCATATTGCATCGTTTCCTATTTTAGCTCCTCTGCATGTAACTATGTTGATGTTTCTTCCTTCATCTCTCGCTTCTGCTGAAATCCACTTAACATTCTGATTGTTCTGATTTCTCTTCTCCTAGATCTTCCCTAATAGCGTTGGGCATTCTTCTGTTTTGTGATATGATGTGCGACAATACATACAAGTCACTGGTGGCAGTGGAGATTCCCGTGCGTAGTGTTCTGGTTGTTGACAATTATGGCATACCACTAGTCCTCTACCTCTCCCAAAGCCTCCTCTTTCTCTTCCTCCACCTCTGTAGCCAACTCGATCCCCTTGCAGTGCATTATAATGAGGTTCTTGGTTATACTGTGCGGTATTATAATGTGGTTGTGCGGTATTATACTTTGGTTGCACAATGTTGTAAGGTGGCTCTGCAGTGTTATACTATTTTTTCGTAGTGTTGTACAAGGCTGGTACTTGATTAAACTGAGGTGCATCTTGTCCGATCATCATTTCTGCCTACACCCTGTATGCATTTGATGTTCTTTCCCTCATGAAATCCATGGTTTTGTAGTCATTGTCATCATGGTCTACTTACTTGAAAAATTTGCAATACGAGCTCTCTGGTATTGTCTAGTACTTCTGCATCATTGGGAAGTGGTATGGGTCGTGGCTCTGTTTCTTACAAATTTTGCACCATAGTCCTCTTGTTGGTAATGGATTTGGCATTCCCGCTGCCATGTACTGCACAAATGTTGGACATTCATTTTTGTGGTGTCCTTCTGTCCTACATGTGGTACACCAAACAAATTCTCTTTTGTCCTTATTCTTGTTTTGGTTTAACTAGAATTTTAAGTTCTTTAGATCTTCCTTTATCTCCTCGATGGCTAGATCTATCTTCTAATATTGTTTTTCTTCTAGTTGCAAGGCTACCTGGAGAGCCTATTCCTGCATTTGAAACTTCTGTTGTCGAAGTGGATACTTCAAGTGTGGTAACATTGAATTGACAAATAGATGCCTATGCCGCATATCTGTCATGACGTATTTCAAATTTTCCTTTAGTCATTTGAATCTCTGGTCAATATCCCATACATATTCTCCTAGTTTTTGTCTAATCTCTATCATATCGTTCATGTATTGATACTTTGAACTCGGCTTCTGGAACTCACATATAAAAAACTTCTTGATATCTCCAATCATCCTAGTTGTCCTTGGTGGACTGCTTACAACTAGACTCATATACCAGTCTAGTGCACGATCTCTTAATGTGATAGCTAACTATGCAAGCTTAGTGTCCTCATCTGTGATCTATTTTGCTTCCCAATTTTTTTCACAGATAAACATGTTCTTCTTTGGGTCCTTCAACGCTTCTCCTTTGAATTCTAGTAACCCGATGGTGGGATCATGTCCTGCCATATTAAATGTTGAACTAATACCTTCACGTGGTGTGGATAATTGACTACTACTTCCTTAACTGGCTCCCCTAGTTATTGCTCCTTATGTAGCTTTCTGTTGTCTTCCTTCTCCTGAAATTCGGTTGTCAAAATGGTGGTGTTCTCCTTGGTGTATTAGTCACACATGGGTTTATGGGTTCCACACTGACACTGATATGGATAGGAGTGTTTCCTTATACTTCCACTTTTGGACCTCTCGTCTTCCTCTCATATGTTGCACGCAGGATTTTCTCAATCTTCTCCACAGCCCAAAGATCCTCTACCTCCTCTTCATCACTTTCCAAGCCTTCCATCACAACTACGACTCTGTTCTTGGTGTTCACCTTATATTGGTAGGGTACACCATTGAGCGTCTTTCCAGTTGTCTCCATGATCCTCTTGATCTGGTCGTCGTCCATCATATCTGGGTGCAATGCCTCCTCCTTCTTTCCTTTATCTCCTTCTCCTTCCATTTCTCCTTTTCCTGTCAGTGCTTCCCCCCTTCCCCCTTGCATGTAGGGAAGTTTAGTTGTCTGACTCCATTGTCATTACACCTTTTTTATATAGAAATATCTTAATGGAAGTGTATAATGATCTGATGTACCTACCTCAAGGTCCCTTCAAGAATTATTTTTCTGCTGCGTTGTACAACTTTGTTGTATCTACTGCAAACTCTGTGATAAATCTGGAAACAATGTTGTCTAGCTAGAAATCTACTGCACGTGTAAACTTATTATCAACTCGTTGTAGCTGCGTGATCTCTTTGAGATTCCACTCTAGCTATCTGATTCAATTCATAGGATGGTTGTCTTTCAATCTTTTGATCCACTCCTGCAATATGTGTGGGAAATCATAGAAAAATACTTCATGCAAGTCGGTGAATATGTACTTGTCCAGATATTTTCACGGTGTTAACTTTGGGTTTCTATTATATCTCTATGCAAACTCTATCTTCTTTGTCATCAACCAGCTCTCTTTATATTCTTTCATGGAATTCCATGATCTCAACATCCCCTTTTAGATTCAAATTCTTTCACCTTCTTGTCGTCTGATCTCGTATTCTTTTGACGCTTCTTCAACAGATCTCATATGCTCAATCCAATTCTCTTCCAATCAACCGACAACAAAACCATTTGTTGGTTTTCCTCACTCTATCTAGTCTTCTTCTACTGGTATTGATTATTCCTTATGGGGTATTCGGTTTCTCATTGAACCTGGTTCAGAATAAGAAGCTTGTCAACAAAATCCCTTAAATACTATCAACCCCTTTGGTAAACCAAAAGGAAACAAAGTACATGGAGTGCACTATGCGGTATCATCCGAGATAGCTCTATGGGTGGATGCAATACTCAGGTGTTTGCAACCTAATATTGAGCGAGAAATTTGTTTGTGCACTGTAACCTTTATTTAGTCCATTTAACATCTTGTTATAACATTTATTCTATGCATGCATGTAAAATACCAGATCTACTTAGTTACTTCATTCATTCAACATTCATAAACTAATTAGACAAAAAGACACATTCATACAATCACATAACACCGTGTTACCATGGTTCACCCCCTCCTGGGATACCTCCAAAAATATTTGTCTCTCAATATTTTATTATAGTTTTGAAAGATATCACATCGCACATGGTTACAGTCTTAGTTCCTCCTCTCTCCCATAGGCTCCTTGATCCCTACGAGGCTGAATAGATCACACCAGGCTCCTGAGCCTGTGATCTAACCCTCAATATTGAGTCGCTCATGCCTTCTCTATCTCGCCAGCTTAATGACTCATACATTCATTACAATTATCTTCCTCTCTGTCCCTGCCTCTTCTCTTTGTCTCTCTCCTAAGAATTACTTATTTATATCCTTAGCTCACCAACCATTACAATACATTACAAAAAACCTAACCCTAGTGTTGTTAGGTATTTTGTGCATGTGTGCATGCTACTCTTCCTTCCAACTGTGTTCTTCCTTTTGCATGCTTCTTTTCCAAAAATAGTCTTTCTTTTTTACTAAGCCTGCATCCACCACTCCCCTTCTTCCAATTCTTTCTACACCACCTGGGACTTTTCAGCCTAGTTGAGTTATCTCTAAGGCCTCACTCTCTTTTCTTAATCATGGATACAACCAAGCCTATTCAGTCAAACATACTCATTTATTCATTTAATCATACTCAAGGGGTTTATTTTTCTTTTACCCAATGTACTGATTTCCACAACTACTCTTTTAATCCTACAACTCTATTACACAATTCAAGGTTCTTAGGGTGAGAAAAATGTTCCTCCTTTTCTCCCCCTTTACTTATTCAATCTACTTCTTATTGTGATATTTATCCTCTTTTCTTGAGCAAACTCGGTTAGGCTCATCCTAACTCTTAGGATACATCAGCATGCTTTAATAGAAAATCCTTTTGTCCATAATGAATCATGAACCTATGCATCCTGCAGCTTACCATTCAGTTATCATAATGGTCAATATTCATTATTAGTCTTCCATTCATTACATGACGTTTTCCAAAATGTAATCTAGGATTATTATATATATATACGATATTTTATCTC
>JASDQU010735500.1:10819-24950 GCA_032191745.1 Picea mariana
AGCATGCTTTAATAGAAAATCCTTTTGTCCATAATGAATCATGAACCTATGCATCCTGCAGCTTACCATTCAGTTATCATAATGGTCAATATTCATTATTAGTCTTCCATTCATTACATGACGTTTTCCAAAATGTAATCTAGGATTATTATATATATATACGATATTTTATCTCGCTTCTTAATTCTCAATAGTCAATAAGGTTGTGACTCTATTCTTATAATATCCCTAGGCCGAACCCAATGGCGAATGTAAATGAAAATGTACTTAAGTTGGTGAGTTGTTTGACATAATTTTTGTATGCACCTTTCATGGCTTAGTGCATGCATGTACTGCATAGTAAAATGATGAAGTGTGCACATTCTTAGATATCGTGTGCATCAACTTAAGTGCGTGCGATTTTGAGGCCAAGGAGCCTTTGTGTATATGTTGTGTTTTATAAGCTGGTGAGCTCGTTATTATAAGACAGGATGCTTATGTTTTGATTAGGCCAGAGAGCCTATATGTTAAAGGCCAGCGTGCCTACTTTTGTATATATATCATAATTAATATAAAGTACATCGCTGCGCATAAACTGACCACGATAAAAGAGTATGGGGGACTAAACTCCACTAGTTAAGGAAAGGGAGGGCTAAAAATTAAGGAAAAGGGCTAAGCTAGGGATCTTAAGCCAAAAAGGAATATTATATTAATATTTCTTAAAGTAAGAAGTATGGATAATTATTTTATCCTAAGTTCCAAAGTTGGGGACAAATGGGCCAAAGTAGCTCCCAACATGACAAGTGTCAAGTTGGGGACATGCATACATATTGTTGGGACTTAGTTAATTTTCCATCATTCTTGGCAACTTCCTTCCATCATTCAGTCATCCATTTAGTGATTCCATGATTATTCACACACCCATTGAGCTATCCTTCGTACCTTCATGTCACTGTACATGAACTTGTATCCATAGCCATACCTGTTTGTGTAGATAGTTAGTTGGGGAGATGGACTGAAGAATTGGGTTGTCAGGATCATGGGATATTGAGGAGGTAGGTTATCAGGCCCGTGAGCAATTTCTCTCTAGGTGAGAGAATTGGTGGGAATTGATTTCCTGAAGGTGCTAAACTGTAGCTACAGTGCTCTCAGACTTCTTGTCCAGCTTGTTGTTGAAGCCCATAAAGGAAGTGGGGCATCGAAGGACTGTTGAGCAGAGAAGGGGCACACTTCATGCGGTGGGACAAGCATGTGGGGAATGAGAGACTAGAGGATGTTAGTTTGAGTAGGAACCTGTGATGGAGTCTTTCTTGTTTTCCATGATCCATTAGCCTGGTTAGGAACCCCTTTACCCGGGTGGAGTTTAATCCCATCTCGGGGGTGACCCACTGCTAAGAGTGATGAGGAGTGTGGTCTAAGGCTGGGAGGTTCATGGAAGTTATGCACGTAGTTGGTGATATTCCTACCAAGATAAGTGTCAATTGTGTGATAAATTTACATGTTGCATTATTATTTACATGTTTATTTTTATGGGTTTATCATATGTGTGGTTATAACCATCTTTATATTTATGGGTATTGCTTGTATATGCTACATGTAAATGTTTACTGTTATTTCAGTGTGAAACCATGAATTTATATATGCATTTGTCTATTTACATTATATATATAATAATATTCCTCAATATTTATGTGTGTGTATGTTTTAATTCCATGCAGTTCGAAAAATTTATGTGGTGTAGCTCAGTTGGATGTTGGGTATGTTATAGTATGTTCCACAGAGAGAATAAAAGAGTTCTCTCATGTGTTGTGGCCTGACCTAGGTGGTCGAGGACGTTACAACATGGTATCAAAGCTTCAGTTTTCAACACTGAGCCTCGATGGGCCGAGCAAGTGGAGTTGAAGAGAAATTACATAGAGGATTTATTTCAAAGTGGCCAAATTTCGAGTTGCAGAGCGTCCATGGTAAAAGTTAACAACAATTGTGTGGAATTGGGAAAAACCGCAATTTATGTTTGTTAAATTCATGGGAAAATTGAGAAATTCATCCATGTGGTGAGATATTATTGATTTAATATTTGTTCTAGCAAATTCGGACCTGGAATTGGTCGAATTTGAAGTTATAGTGAAGCCATGATAGTTGGAGCGAGATTAGTAATTAAAATTGTCAATTCGTGAATTGAGTTTGGGAAAAAATTGTTCCAGAAATGTCAACCCACAACGATTTGTTGTTGCAAAGATTGAATTGGTGTTATGGTGGTGAAATTGAATAAATTTCATAGTTGCATAATGTCTATGGTAGAAATTGGGAAAATGTTAAGCAAAAGCAACAGAATTCATGAGGAATTTATGCACATAAAAATGAATGTGCATAGGTGGGCGCACTAAAAATGCATGATGTGCAGTAAAAAGCTTGTGATATGTTAAAATTGGGTGCTGAGCAGAAAAATATTGGTGTGATGGTGCACGTGCTAAATTTTGGTGCCATGTGGAAAAACATTGGCATGTTGGTCTGCGCACTAAATTTTGGCACTGTGCGGAAAAATGTTAGTGTGCAGGTGCGCACAATAAATTTTGGTACCACGTAGAAAAATGTTGGTGTGCGAGTGCACACGTTAAATTTTGGTGCCACACGGAAAAATGTTGGTGTGTGGGTGTGCGTACTAAATTTAGCATTGTGCAGTGTGCACACACATAATAATGGTGCATGTGGTGTGCATAATATTGGTAGAGCGTAGAGGAACTTTGTTCGTGCATGCACAATGTGGGTATATGTTGTCGTGTGACAGTTTAGCTATGGTGTGCATAGAGTATTGGTGCACGGTGGGGGCGTACTAAACTTTGGCATGGTGCAGCGTGTAGAGTGAAATGTGCACGAAATATCAGCGTGTGATACAAAAATTGTGCACAACAGGTAGTAGTGCAAGAACCAAAATTTTTTGCAGTGGATATTGGCGTGCGACATAAAAGTACTGTGAGTTAGCTAATGACGCGACAGAGAAGTGATGCACGGTAGTTATGAATGCGTGGAGAATGATTTAACTTGTGTTTTTGCTTCACATGGTGAATATGGGTGTATAGGTTGAAATTTGTGCACACGAAGTCATCTGAATGGTGAACAATAGTGGAAAACCATCGAGTTTCTGTGACATTTTATACTGTTCGGACGTCATCTTTTTGTAGCGCATTTTTGAGGGCCTTAACAACATTTTTAGCTACTCAAAAAACATGAGTACAAAGTGTGCATACCAAGGCACACTTTGTGTTTTTATATCAAATAAAATATCTTGGAGATAGCTTTATAATGGTGTAAACCATTCATCAAACGGAGCATTCATGAGAAAGTTACAACACAAATAGTGGAGGGTAGATTTTAAGACCCAACTAGCTTCAAAGAGCCATATCTTTCTGCTCCAGAATCATATTGAGGCATAGTAGAAGTCAATGGAAATTTATTGAGTCATATAAAACATTCCCAGAGATGAATTAAATTTCTAGGCATGTTAAAATTGTTTAATATGGAAAATAAGGTACCTGTATCATTCCATACCAAAACACAAGAATTGGCCCAGAACTTCAGCAGGCTGTAACTAGTAGCCCATAACCCAGAAAAAGTTGAAACTTGGAAAGAGTGTCCATAAGATGTATATTAATAAAACCACTTGACATCCTATGAAAAATCCAATTGAGTAGGTGCAAAAATGCATAATTACAGTGCATAGTTGCGCCAAGTTGAGGTGTGAACAAAAAATATTAATGGACAATTTTCAAATAACCATAACTTTCTATTCAAGACTCGGAATTGAGCATGGGAGAAGGTGTTGGAAATTGGAATATAGATATTCACTCAGAAAATTGATCTGAGCATTCAAATTTTCGGGAAATCATAAGAAAGGATTATGATATATTATTGAACCAGAATGGTTCATATTTTCATGAAATTGTTGAAACAATGAGCTTGACAAAGTTTTGTTGGCTGCACATTTTGCAGAGTTAAAGACAAATAGATCAGATCAAGATCAGCATAGAGTCCAGAGTAATGAATGAGGCACAAGGGACTTAAAGTCAAGAGGATGAGATTAGAGGGATGGATTTCCATTTGGGCATTGAAGGAACAAACTCCAATGGACATGAAGAAGGAAGGGATGAAAACATGAATATGGTAGAGACCATTAAAAATTTGCAGAAGGATGTCTAAATACATAAAGTTGATAATGAAAGGATTATGAGAGCCAAGGAGCAACATGATGACTTCAACATGAAGTTATTTCAGAGCTTGAACAAAATAGAAAATAAATTGGATAAGGAGAGTGGATCATGCAAATCAAGAAGTCATAGGTATCCTGATGAGAAAAGAAGAGAAATAAGTGTTATTAGACATCACCACCACTCCCCAAGGCATTCCAATAAGAGAGAATGAAACAACTCAAGTCCATCCCCTGTCCAGAAGCATAAGGGTTTTGGGGTGGATGAACTGCGAGGAGAAATGAACAAAATCAAACCTCCTACATTTGATGGTGAGCACAAGACGGATGAAGATGCAGAGACATGGTTGCTGGGCATGAGAAAGTATATTCAATTGAATAATTATTCTTCCCATGCGGAAGGTAGAATTTCCATCTATCAACTCAAGGGAAAGGAATCCATGTGGTGGGATCATCTTTTGCAGGTGCAGAACATTAAAGAGAAAAGTGTTACTTGGAGGGAATTCAAGAAGTATTTTGAGAAAAAAATACTTGACTAAGAGATACTATGACAAGAAAATGAAAGAGTCCTTTGAACTCAAGATTGAGAGTATGACAATAGATGAATATGAAAGAAGGTTTTTAGAACTGTTGAAGTATGTCTCTTTCATCAAGGATGAGATAGTTAATATTCAAAGGTATTTGAGTGGATTTCCATCATTCATCAGTGACAAAATACAATATGATGATCCAAACACATTAGAGGAGACCATAAGGTGAGATAAATGCCTATATGATTAGGAAAAAGCAAGGCCAACTTTCCAAAAATCTTGGGAAGACAAAAAGAAGTTCAAGATGGATTAGAGGAAGAAGGGAGCTAAGACACCATTCTTCAGAAATAATACTCAGGGAAAACCAACTTCTATAGAACCCAGAACAATTGAGACAGGGGGTCAAAGGCCAAGGAAACCACCTATTCAATGATAGGGTTGTAAAGGAGATCATATGTTTAGAGATTGTTCGCACAGAGGTGAAAAAGTGAGAACTGTTCACAATGTACAGCAAGTTGAAATAGTGGAGGACATGGTAAGAAATATACCAAGGATCTATGTAGCCCTGGACAACAAGCAAGAAGAGTATCGGTCACATATGATTGAATTGGAAAGTATGATCAACAACCAAACCATTGCTATTTTAATTGATTTAGGAGATAGTCATAGTTATATAAGTCCTAAGATGGTGGAAAGTTTGCATTTTCCAAGAAGAAATCATGGAAAATCTTGGTTGGTGTAGCTGGCTACCAGAGCCAAAAGAAAAGTTAATGAAATGGTTAAGTCATGTCTTATGGACATGAATGGAATGAACACGAGGGTAGATTTGAACATCTTGCCCTTAGGTTCCTATGACTGTCTAATTGGAATGGATTGGTTGGATCGACATCATGCTATCCTAGACTGTCATAACAAGGCATTTACTTGCTTGGATGAGGAAGGGAGTCTAGGGAGAGTGCAGGGAATTCCCAGGGCAGTAACCATAAGAGAAATTTCAGCATTGCAACTGAAGAAATGTTACAGAAAATGGTGTCAAATATTTGTAGCTCATATGGAAGAGACACCTAAATATAAGATTCCAAATTTGGAAGATCATGCAGTCCTGGAATATTTTGAAGATGTTTTCAAGGAAGTACCAGGACTACCCCTAAAGAGAGATATTGATTTCTCTATAAATTTAATGCCTGGAGCAGCTCCAATGTCAAAGACATCTTACAGAATGAGTACACCAGAGCTGAAGGAGTTGTAAATGCATCTTTAAGAACTTATGAAGAATGGGTATATACGCCCAAGTGTGTCACCTTGGGGTGCCCTAGTATTGTTCTTGAAGAAGAAATATGGGACATTAAGATTGTGCATTGATTTCAGACAATTGAATAAAGTGACTGTTCAGAGAAAGTATCCTCTACCAATGATTGATGATCTTTTTGATCAATTGAAGGATGCAAAGATATTTTCAAAGATAGATCTCAGGCCAGGATACCATCAGGTAAGGATCAAAGAGGAAGATATCAACAAGACCACCTTCAAGACAAGGAATGGTCATTATGAGTTCACAGTGGTTCCATTTTGGTTGTCAAATGCTCCAACTATTTTCATGTGCTTAATGAATGGTGTTTTCCGAGAATATTTAGACAATTTTTTAATTGCCTTTTTGGATGAAATTATTAGATATTGTAAGTTAGAGAAAAAGCATGAGAATCATTTGAGAATGGTGTTGCAAGTATTAATGGAGAATCAGTTGTATGCCAAGTTGAGAAAGTTCTCATTTTATCAAAAGTGAATTCATTATTTGGGACATATCATTTCAGATGATGGGATAACAGTGGATCTAGAGAAGATAGAATCCATTAGAGAATGGTCAACACCAAAAAATGTGACATAGGTGAGATAATGCATGGGTCTTTCAGGCTAATATAGGAGATTTATTGAAGGATTCTCGAAGATTTTACACCCAATCAATTCCTTACAAAACAAGGGTGTGAAGTTTCAGTGGACATTGGATTGTGAAAAGAGTTTCCAACACTTGAAACAATTATTAACAAGTGCTCCAATACTAAGGATTGCAGACAAAAATAAATACTTCATTGTATGCATAGATGCATGTAAAGAATGACTTGGTTGAGTCCACAGTCAAAATGGGTTTGTTATATGTTATGAATCAAGGAATTTGAAGGAGCATGAAAGATACTATGCCACTCATGATTTGGAGTTGGTAGCCATAGTGCATGCCTTGAAGAAATGGAGACACTACCTCATGGGGGAAAGATTTGAGCTAAGAACTGACCATAATGGTCTCAAATGTTTATTTGATCATCCAACTCTAGATGCTTGGCAAAGCAGATGGTTAGAATTTGTAAGTGATTATGACTTTGATATAAAGCATATCAAGGGGAAAGAGAACAAAGTGGTTGATGCACTCAATAGAAGAGTGCATGAAATGCATGCTAAAACCATTAGCATGTACCAATAAAATTTGAAACACATAATTATAGAGGCTGCAAAATTAGATTTGCAATACAAGGAATTAGTGGCAAAATTATAGCAAGGTAATTTGCAATAGAAAATTGAAGAATACAAGCTAGATAATGATGAAATTCTCATGTACAGGGGCATAATTTATGTACCAGATTCCAAGGAATTGAAAATATGATATTGAGATAAGTGGATAATGTACCTTATGCTAGGCAGCCAGGTTATCAAAAAACTATTGCAGCTGTCAAGATCCAATATTATTGGCCAGACATGAAGAAAGAAGTTGTTGATTTTATTGCCAAATGTTTGCAATTTCAAAAGGTAAAGGCTGAGCATAGACACCCAACTGGTTTTCTACTGCCATTACCCATTCCTGAATGGAAATGGGAAGTTGTAACAACGGATTTCATCACCAAACTGCCCAGAACAAACAAAAAACATGATTCTATCATGGTAGTGGTGGATAAGCTTACTAATGTTGGCCATTTTATTCCAGTTAAGCTCACTCACAAGGTAGCCAACATTGTTGATGTTTATATGAAGGAAATTGCTATATTACATGGCATACCCAAGACAATTGTGTCTGACAGGGATCCAAAATTTACCTCAAAATTTTGGAAAGGATTATTTAATAAATTCGGAACAAATTTGAATTTTAGTACAACTTATCATCCAGAATCAGATGGACAAACAGAGAGGGTGAACCAAGTGATTGAAGATATGTTGAGGATGTATGTGATGGATGAACCATCAAAATGGGAAGACTACCTACACTTGGTAGAGTTTGCCTATAATAATGGGTACCAAGCATATCTAAAGATGAGCCCATTTGAGGCACTTTATGGAAGAAAGTGCAACACACTGGTAAGCTGGGATAATCTAGCAGATAGAGCAGTGGTTGGACTAGATTTACTCAGGGAAATGGAGGAGAAAATGTTGAAAATTAAACAAAATTTAAAGGCTTCCCAAGACAGGAAGAAAAGATATGCTGATAAAGGAAGAACACACAGGGAATTTAAAGTGGGAGACCATGTATTTTTGAAAGTGAAGGCGAACAAAATTTCCCTGAAGTTGGGAAATTGTTCAAAATTGGCAGCTCATTGTTGTGGGCCATTTGAAATCCTAGAGAGGATTGCATTGCCTGCATCTATGTCTATTCATAATGTATTCCATGTATCATTGCTAAAGAAATATATACATGATGCTAATCATGTTATTGATTGGAATGTGATTCAGGTGGAGCAAGAAGGCACTTTTCAAGTGCATCCAGTACGCATTCTGGACTAGAAAATCAAGCATCTCTAGAGTTGAGCCATAGGGATTGTAAAGGTCCACTGGACCTGGTATGATCCTGAGGACGCTACTTGGGAGCATGAGGATGCAATGCAGGTAGAATACCCACATATTTTTGAGGATTTTTGAAATTTTTGTTGTATATGTGTACATGATGCACTGAGGATAGTACATAAATAAGGGGAAGGGATTGTAATATCCCTAGGCTAAACCCAATGCCAAATGTCAATGCAAATGTACTTAAGCTGGGGAGTTGTTTGACATCATTTTTGTATGCACCTTTCATGGATTAGTGCATTCATGTACTGCACTATAAAATGATGAAGTGTGGACATTCTTGGATACCACACGCAACAACTTAAGTGCACGCGATTTTGAGGCCAGGGAGCCTTTGTGTATATGTTGCATTTTATAGTCTAGTGAGCCATTTATTATAAGCTAGGATTCTTGTGTTTTGATTAGGTTGGAGAGCCTAGATGTTAAAGGCCAGTGCATCTACTTTTGTATATATCTCATAATTAATATAAAATACATCGTTGTGCACAGACTGACCACGATAAAAGAGTATGGGGGAATAAACTCCACTAGTTAGGGAAAGGGAGGGATAAAAGTTAAGGAAAAGGGCTAAGCTAGGGAGATTAAGCCAAAAAGGAATATTATATTAATATTTATTAAAGTATAAAGTATGGATAATTATTTTATCCTAAGTTCCAAAGTTGGGTACAAGTGGGCCAAAGTAGCTCCCAACATGACAAATGTCAAGTTGGGGACATGCATACATATTGTTGGGACTTAGTTCATTTTCCATCATTCTTTCCATCATTCCTTCCATCATTCAGTAATCCATTCAGCGATTCCATGATTATTCACACACCCATTGAGCTATCCTTCGTACCTTCAAGTCACTGTAAGTGAACCTGTATCCATAACCATACCTATTTGTGTAGTTGGTTAGTTGGGGAGTTGGGCTGAAGAACCAGGTTTTCATGCTTGTGGGATATGGAAGAGGTAGGTTGTTAGGCCCATGAGCAATTTCTCTCTGGGTGAGAGAATTGTTGGGAATTGATTTACTGAAGGTGTTAAACTGCAGCTACAGTGCTCTGAGACTTCCTGTCCGGCCTGTTGCTGAAGCCCGGAAAGGAAGTGGGGCAGCCGAAGGACTGTTGAGGAGAGAAGGGGCACACTTCTGGGGTGGGACAAGCATGTGGGGAATGCGGGACTGTAGGCTGTTATTTTGAGTAGGCACCTATGACGAAGTCTTTCCTGTTTTCCATGATCCATTAGCCTGGTTAGAAACCCCTTTACTCGGGTGGAGTTTAGTCCCAGCTCGGGGGTGACCCACTGCTGAGAGTGATGAGGAGTGTGTTCTAAGGCTGGGAGGTTCATGGAAGGTTTGCATGTAGTTGGTGACATTCCTACCAAGTGTCAGTTGTGTTATAAATTTACATGTTGCATTATTACTTATGTGTTTATTTGTATGGGTTTATCATATGTGTCGTTATACTCATCTTTATATTTATGGGTATTGATTTTATATGTTGCATGTATATGTTTAAAATTATTTCAGTGTGAATTTGTGCATTTACAGATATATTTTTCTATTTACGTTACATATATATAAATCTTCTGCAAGAGTTTTGTGTGTATATGCTTTAATTGCATGCAGTTCGAAAAAATTATGTGGCATAAATCAGTTGGATGATGGGTATGTTACCATATGTTCCATAGAAATAACAAAAGTGTTCTCTCATGTATCATGGCCTAGTCTGGGTGGCCGAGGATGTTATAGTTCTCCTGACAAAGTATTCACATAGTTCCTCCAGAGGGAACTCCTTCAACATGTAACTTCCTTACTGCATATCCTTCCCTATCTGTGATAGCCTCAACCTTGAGTTGGCTTTAGCTGGGTACCAAATATTTCATAAGGAATATAAACATGCATCTTTGTCATCCATCCAAATTATGTATCCACACATATTCCGATTTTGTTGACTTACATCCATGATGTACTTAACCATATGCATAATCAAAATCTTGTGTGTAGTTCCCATGGGTATATTTCAAATCCTACATACATCTCTACTTTAAAATTATTAAACTCATGATTGTTCAAAATCATTCTCATGTGACCCTCAAGGCATGATCATTTTCCTCTTATCCTAACAAAAGACCATGCTTGCTCATTTACTCTTTCATTTATTTATACTATTCTTTCCCGAGGGAATGGAATACATCCACCTCAAGATGTCACTCAAACAAAATTTCTATGACTCTTCAACACAGATTCAACCATGCAACAATGGTATTTATTCAATTTTGGCAAGTTCACTTCTTGCCTTATATTTCACTCATCAAGGAAACCATATTGTTCCTTTAATATATATTTATCCTTACATCATTCATGTGCATCACTTGTACATTTAATATCTTTCATACCTAATTGGTATTAATATCAGTCTTCATGTCAAGAATCTTTACAGTGCATTAGATCCATGCACTCAATCATAAACACACACAATCCAAACATTCATCATGCAAGCTCATTGTTTGCACCCTTTCCTTGTCATACATGCACATGGACATATCAGACTTCCAGATCCTCCTCCAAGGATATTTTTTCCATCCTTATGAAAATCCTCATAAGAACACTCAACACTGAGCTTCCCTCTCAGTTGAGAACTTGCAATCATTCACAAGATATCCACCTAGCAGTTTAACAAACATGGTCATAACTATGTTTCCCTTTCTATGTGATAACAACTAGCAAGAAAACACTCTTGCTTCAACTTTCATGAAAATATTTCCCACTCATAAATATAGTTTGGGAAATTATAACCATTTCGAAGGTGATAAAACAACAAATCTAGCTTCCAACTGGTCTTTATCAGCAGACCTTCCAATCAAGGAAATCCTTTTCTAGATTCCCTTTACTAGGGTCCAACTATATCTGTGTGGCTACCTTCCACCACTGGATGTCAATATGACCCATTGGGCTTCTAGAAGTGTCCCAACACTTACTTTACCACATTAAAGATCAACATTTAATCAACCATTTTACCTTAATTATAATAATTTTTTAATGTCTAATAACATTTGGACTATTCACTTAAAGCCCAAATGCAATTTCGAGTTATGTTACTTACTAAGTATCCTAGTTCAAAAATCCAGAGTATATTTAGGTCAGGATTAGTCTTGACCATTACACCTATAATTCTTCCTTTTGTTCAACAAGAATCAAGGACATAGGCCACTCTCCTCCTCCGACAAGAATTATGGCAGATTAGTTTCCTATCCACCAAGCAAGGGAGACTTCTATGATTTCTCACTCAATCACTCTATATTTCTACAACTCGGTTTATCATCTTGATTAGAAAATTCCTTGCCCAAAAATTCCTGTACATAGAAACAAAATATATTTCTTATTTCCCTTTGAAACTTGAGAGTTGTGCATTCTCTCCCTTTTCAGAGAATGGTCACCAGACTCATTCCTCTGATTGTGAGGGATTATACACATATACAAGGTTTAACCCTTCATTAAAGAAATAGTTATTACTGCTACGAATGATTTCCATCTGTTCACATCCAAGTCTTGCTATTAGTTCCAATTAGCATAATATCACTCCTGTAGGATCAACTATCATTTCCCAAAGAAATGATAGGCTTCCTTTACCACAGACTAGCATGATTCAATCTCATTGGGTAAAATCCCAACTGTATTTTAATCTACATGCTTCTACTAAAGGAATTTATGAAGAAAATTTATGTTTGGCAGTAATATTCTCCACAATCTCATCTTTGCCTTGGTAACCAAATATTATGACTATACAACAATACGTACAATTTCCTAATGAAGTCAGCTTCTTTATTTGGAAACGCCAAAACATCTATAAACAATAAAAGATGCCATTCCTATCTTCAGTAGAGGTTTACTAATCTTCTTAGGAATGGGGTAAGATAGGGTGATACCCCTTAAAATCCTCCATAAAATATTTTCATATGACTCATGCATAAGCCCAAGCAGGCCAAGTGTTGTTTTCGTTCTTTGATACCAATTTGTAACACACCCGACCCCTAGATTCTCTTTTAAGAGGTGGGACATCATTTTTCGTTTTCCTTAACTATCTCAAATCGTAGATCTTGGATTTGTATCACGTCCTTCTCGTCCATAACTACCAATCACTACCTTCATGCTCAAAACCAATCTCTGGGATAGACTTAATATTCCTTTATAATATTAGCGGTAGAGGGATTCAATGCTTTGACACTTCCACACTTCGACACTTTGGTGTTTTATGCCTCTTCAATATCTTTGCATGAGACCACCCAAAATACTGAACTTCTGAAGTCCTGTAAACTTGCCATGTGACTCTGACCTTCGAGCCTTTTGGTCACTTTACAATACTACTCCAAAATCCTCTGGAGCCATGAAGTCTCAGACTCTCGGGGTTTCAGTCACTCTACCAATCACTTTGGCTAAGCAGCTCGTACCAAGGATTGACACATGTAAGGGTTAGGGGATGACACGTGTCATGTTGCCATGGGTATATAAGGTATGTGATACACACAAATTTGAGTGACACGTGGCACCTCCAACTTGGGTGCACTTCACCCTCGGTGATGTCACTACTTCATATTACTTTGGACTGACCGTCCTTTATGCCTTTCGATCTCATGGCCAAGGTTAGTCCACGTATCCCTTGGATCAACATTCCTCACTACTTCATAATTCAACGTTTGGGGATTTCATGATATAGACTTCTCCTTGCTTCTGAAGTAGGTCAATGTCGGGCTAACCAAAACCTATATTTGACGGTGAGGAAACATCTTGAGGCGTCCTCGAATCGATGACTCTCATTACTTAAGGATTCAAAAATTATCGACACATCACACCTCAAATGTCCCTGTTGTGCCCAGTCTCCGGACTCAAGGATCTAGCACCATGCGTCCCCTGTATATCGATGACTGAGAGGGATCCCGAAGAATCCAAGGATCGACGATTCTCATTACTTCATGACTTTGGCCTTAGGGTATTTTTGCATTACAACACCCCTATTCTCTCAAATTGGTCAACGCAATCCTGACTTCATCATATATCTAATGGTCTGAGGGTGTCTGCGTAACTCCATATATATACAACTCGTAACTTCCACTCAAAGGTTCTTATGGGTCCCACTACTGGGCCACTCTTAAAGGAGCATATGTCATCCCAAAACACTCCTGTAAGAATACGTGGCATCTGCCTTAAGCCACCACCATCCCCTTCCCATGCCACGAGGTGTCCACACCTAGAAATGTCACCACTCAACACATGGGCTCCCATGTGATCTTTGCCATGATACATGCGTCCCCATGATCGAATGGTCAAGAGGGGTCCCAATGGATCCTTAGATCTATGATCCACATTACTTCATAGCTTTGACCTTCGAGGGTTTTGATGCTACAGCTTCCTTGTTCTTCTGAATCGGTCAATGTCGGGCTGACCTCCTAGTAGATCTGATGACTAGGAGAGAACCCGAAGGGTCCCTAGATCAATGGTCTTGGTCACTTTGTGTTAAGAACCAAACATCAATATAGCATAGAAAAACCTTAGGAAAAGTACTCAACACCTTGAAAAAGAGATAATTTCAGATAATAAGCCTCTTCGAGGGGG
>JASDQU010735500.1:27124-40351 GCA_032191745.1 Picea mariana
TGAACCTTGATTTTGAGGTGGTTCTGCTAGACAATATTTCTTCTATTATGTCTCCCAATTTTTGGCCCTTCTAGGTATGAAACTTTCCCTTATGTATTTCTCTGATATTTCTTCTCTGCAATGCCACAAGTCTAATCAAAATTGGATGTGCCAAGTGGAATTTATGGTAACTTCCCCAGAACTTGCCAATTTTTGGCCTTTCCAGGAGATCTCACTTGTATAGTCTGCCCCACACAAAATAATAGATATAAAATTCTAAAACTCACACCCAAAATACTACAGACTGTCCACAATCAAATGCAACCATTTCCATGCAATTTGGATACTCTAGGAAGAAGTTATGATTGTTTTACCTGGAACACCTTCTTGAGACTAGTCAATAGGACTAGTCAGATACCCTATCTTACACAGGGTGTGTCTACAAATTTAAGATGACCCAGAAGCTGAAAGTTTTACCACATATACACTACTAATTTCTGTAAATGGCCTCCATATTGCAGCATCTGAAACATTACAGAAATTTTTTTATAGCGAAAATTCCACAATGACTCATTTCAGGATGATTCCAGAACCCTATCTTGTACAGGTTGTATCTCCGAAAGTATAAGGCCTCAGGAGATGAATTTTGAGCCCAACGTACCTTGGTCTGTCTACTAAATATCCTCCAATCCGTTCCTTCTGAAACATTGTAGAAAAAAAGTTATAGCGAAAATTCCACGGTGTCTCCAATGTAACAGCGAAACCCCAAGACCTTGAGCTCTGAAACCATATGTTAAGAACCAAACATCAATATAGCATAGAAAAACCTCAGGAAAAGTACTCAACGCCTTGAAAAAGATATAATTTCAGATAATAAGCCTCTTTGAGGGGGCAACCTCCTCTTACCCCACTTAAATGTTCAAGTACAAGATGATTCAAAATGAAAATGTCTCCTTGGTATATATAGGAGACTAGGAGGTATAATTACAACTAATGGCCTAAAGATGACATAAATAAACTAACATTACTAATCTAATATGCCCCAATAAATAACATTGCTAATCTAATATGCCCCAATTAAGGGGTAATGAGCCAATATTAGGGCTTAACACTTTGTGACTACGACCTTCAGGTGTTTTGGCTTCATTGCCACTCCATTCTCTCGAAGTGGGACTTTGATGAAGTACCATGTGCGGGTCACTCCTCCTAAATGATCAGATGATAGACGTGACTCCAAACAATCTTTCCCAAATCTACGACTCTCCTTCACTTTGTAACTTCGACATTCAGGGAGTCTAATGCTACAACGTCTCCATCCTCCCAGAGTATAAATTTGCCAAAGTTATCTCAGTGTAGATCCAATGGCTGAGGGTACCCTCGAACATTCTTGATCAAAGGTTCAAACTACTTTTCCATGGGTAGTTGGATCCCATTTTATATGGTAAGATAGGTTCACCTAACCAGTAGGGAAACCATCCATTATCGATCAACTTATCGATAACTGAATATCCCGGTTACCTTTGGCAAATTTAAGGCTAGTAAGGTTGGTAATACTCTGAAGTCTCGAACTTCTGGAGCTCCAAAGCCAGGAAGTCTTATCTCCCTTAGACTTAGCCTAAGGTATTTAGGTGTTGGTCATATGGGTCCTCCCGAACGGATCTCATCCACTCGTCTTTCGAACCGAAAGGTCTCCCCTTTCAAGGCTTGAATCTCATTTTCCTTCCTGATTTTCATCAATTCTGAAGGACTTAGGAACTGGTGCATGCTTTGCGCTCTTTCTCCTCAGCTTAACAAACTCCTTTTTCCTAGGAGACTTGAAACAACTGGGAGTGTCTCCATGCATACAGGAAACTATGTCCAAGGTCGACGAACTCACAGTTCTTCTTATTAAACTTGAGCCACTACAGGGCTCAATCATTTACATCTACAAACCATATATTTCCTTACTTGATTATATACACAATCAAGAATGTATAAAGGGATATCGTCTAATTATCAATCCAACATGCACATCCTATAAAATTTCATAGGATATCCAACTTTAAATCACAGTTATAGTTCCATTACACAGAATATGAGAATAATTATCTATTATAGGTTGCAACCAACTAACTGACTGTGGATGTTCACCTTTCCACCCAACAAAAGGCTCAGAGGCATTCATTCTTAGCGCTCTGTCCACCCTTGTGCCAAGCCATGATATCACTAGGGAATTTATGTCGATTCTCAACAATCCTTTCTCTTTCACATCTTCTGTGAGGTTTATTAGATGCTTCCTCAACATGAAGCTCGCGGTCTTCTACTCAGGTCCCTTTCTCTACAAACTCTTATGGATTTCTCTCTCTGTTACAGACTTGAAGAGGTTTATCAGATGCTTCCTCAATATCAAGCTCATGAACTTCTTCCCATTCTCAATTGGAGATCTTCTCTCATTCTCCACTCTTCTCTTTATTCTCTTGTGTTCCTTGCATGCACATCCCTCCTATGCTCTTCCTTTTGTCAGAAGGAAAACTAAGGTCAGTCTGGGTCTGCAAGACCATGTTGTACTTTGGGCTGACATTATTCATCTAGAACATTCTTCCATTCATGGGGTTGGTTGATGGTTCAAGCACAAGTCCTTTCTTCATTAACTAATTTCTCTCCTTGGGATCTTGAGGAGGTTTATTATCCTGAACAAGGGAATTTTTGGATCATTCAATATAATGAACCTTTTCTTATAGTTTTCACATTATTTCCTCTAGTGATATCATTTCCATTACTTTGAAGGCTTCACCCCCACAATCAGTTGTTTGCCTATCCAGAAAATAATACATTTAGATTGTTCCATGCCATAGCATGGTGATTATGATTAATGATTAATTACACGCTGGGGGAAACAAGGGTGTTACACGGATCCTTCCTTTGATGAAGATACATCGAAACACATATTCCATAATTTGTTTTGTTTATTTGTTAGTGTCTAAACTTTATGTTGGCTAACTGATATTTTGGGTTCATCATCATTTAAATGAAAAACAGATGAGCTTATCTCACCCTCAACAACATAAATTGGGTGATTTCTTGGGTTCTGATGGTCACTGACGATATAGGATAATATTACCTCTTTGTATAGCTTCCAATGTTCCCCTCCGAACACAGGGATGGTGGCATAAGTGAGGTCCATGTGTAATCATTATCCAACCTTCTTAGCCCAAGTTCTGGATAAGAGCATACCAAACTTCGGGGGAATGTCAGTCAAAACAATGTCCATTACTACACTCTTCATTGGTAATTGTTCCAAAGAAACCACCATATCTTTTATCAGTCCCAGACATTTTAATTTCGTAGAATCAAAGGAGTACAAGTCTTGTTAGGGTTTTTTGATCTCTAGACCTAGTTCTTCCATAATAACCTTGGGCATAACATTGTGAGAGGCTCCCGAGTCCATAATATAGTTATGCAGGATCTTATCATGGACATTTAAAGATATATAGAATGGTGGAGAAGCATCAGAGCCATCCTCAATGTGTGGACCCATAGTAATGGTTGGGTTCTCATCCTACAGACTAATTACATCAGAAGATACAATAGAAGTAGTTGGTTGCAAAAATTTCATGATGGATTTTTTGAAAGGTTCATTCTTCATCAATTCTTTCAAAGGAACAAGGATCTTGATATTGCTCAACTCATGCTCTAGGTTGAAAGAGGTTGGTGGCCTATCAACTTCCTTTATTTTAGGGACTATAGGTTTAGATGGTGGAAGTTGTTGAGATTTATATGACATACCTTTAATTGGATTTGGATTGGGAGGAACTTCAACTTATTTTTTTATTATCAAAGGTAGTGGATTTGGGAGCACCTGCTCTAGGCCTCAAATAATATTTTTTCTAGGGTTGGCCTTGAATAACTCCCTCTTCCCCTACTTGATTATCAAACTGATTTGACATATGTGCTACCTCATATTTTTGTTGCGTTAAGTACTGGTATAAAAATATGTTTCACTGAAAAGTAAAATAACAATATCATCTACAACATCACTGTCTACATCTATATCTTCAATCTAATTGTCTTGGAAAGGAGGTGCCACCCTTTGATCATCAAAATTCCTCCTTTCTCTTTGAAATATCTACAGGGCATCATTAGGCCTTCTAAATTGGTTTGGATTTATATTTCCAGCCCCTTGATTCCCATTTCAACTTAGCTATTTTAGATGTCATATCCTTCAAAGTTTTCATCATTTCATCAAGTTTGGGATCATACATGGCTGGGTTAGAGGAGGCAAGGGAATCTTCTCTTTGTTTCTTCTTGTATTTATCGGATCTAGTCTTTAACCTGTCTGATTCCAAGATATTGGATTCAACCTCAATGGCTACTTCCTACATGGACAACAAGGTAGTGGATATTCTCTCCCTCGACAGAAGGGAGAAATATTCATCAAATGCATTGGCATAAGTGATCTTGGAAGATGCTTCGGTTGGTTTGATCTTATCTGGGATTCTACCATACATCTTATTGAATCTCTTGGTGAAGTTTGAAATAGATTCACCATTATTTCTCTTTAGAGCCCCAAACTTAGTGATGTAGTTGAGATAATCTCTCCCATATCCCCATTGCTTTATGAAATCTTCATCTAAGACATCAATATCTGTGATGGAGGATGGAGGAAGACCCTCGAACCATTTCCTTACTTCCCCATCCAGACTCTACACAAACAAGCTCATGCACACATCTTCATAGTCAATGTTAAAGTTGTATGCAAAGTTGTAGAAGGATACCAGATGTTCCTCAGTTGTGACATCACCTTCCCCATCATATCTTGGTAAATATTTCATGTAATATGTGGCTGGGAGTGCATGTAATCCTACATGCAGAACTAGGGGTGCATATTTGGCAGAAGTTATTGCATTCATCCTGTTAGCAGTCATTTCTTGGGAAATAGGAATATGGATATTTATGGGAGCTACAAGGGTGGATGATGGACTAGATGATGAACTAGAATCAAGAGTTGAATATGTTTGAGTTTCCTTGGAATTGTGATTCTCGGGGCTAGAAAATTCAAGTTGCTCGCGATGATGAAAAGAAGTAGACTCTTTGGGAACAACTTTACCCTTGAGGGGGGAGGTATATCTCTGACCTATGATGGATTTTCTTAGTTTCTTTTCTAGCTCAGAGACTACTGTGTCCTTCTCGGGGTTAGGATGAGACTTGGTGGCTTTGATGTGTTCATATTTGGATCTTTTGAGTCCCTTTCTGGGTGCCAATATTTCTTTCATAAATTCTACTCAATGGAATTGCGATGTGAAAGATGGCTGTCTTTCTGCGTCTAATCTTTGTTCACCATAAAAGGTTAGAACTATTCAATGTATTTCTCCTAGGGAAATATATTTAGTTACTTTGTTCCCCGACATCAGCGCCAGAAGATTTTGGTCCTAAAGTTTGCACCTGATTGGTAAAGGGAAATGATAGGTCACCTTAAGTTTTGGAATGATTATTCTTTGATAATTTGATTTTGTTGGTCAACTCAAGGATGGGTTTTAAGAATATGGTGATCTAGTTGGAAAAAATGCACAGTATGAAGGTAGTTTCTCTTTTTCTACTGGTATGGATATTAATGGACATTTGGGAATATTAAATACACACACAAGAGACAATAGCCAACAATGCAATGAATCACTCACTATATGAGAAACAAAGACTTAAAATAATATCTTAAGACTTCAAAAAAAATCTAGATGCAAATCATCCAACAGGTGGTCAATTAGTTAATCTATTCACTAAACAATAGTTGCATAACAGGATGCATAATTATTGAACAAATAAACTAAAATCGTGGTTGAACGAATAAGGAAATGTACTTTGCACACAACACAAAATTTGCATTCAAGGTTAGATTAAACAAATACAGATTTGAGTAAGAATAACAATTGCAATCAACATATATTCAACAAGTAGAGAAATTTACAATCTTGTAAGCAGGTGTGACCCTTCTAATACTTCTCTTTTCCACCAAAAACTGAGCCCTGAAAACATACACAAATTGTATATTTATCAGAGTTGCAAAGGCTCTCGTCCCTCTGGGACTAAGGCTTCGGTCCATGTTGACAGTTGTAAACAACTTATTAACTTAAATACAATCCTACTGGAGTGCAGTGATGCATACTTAAAACTTAAATTAGTTAAAAGGGACATGATTCATATAAAACACAAATGACCACTTATTATGTATTAACTTGAAATGTCTCAACTTAAATAACTAGAAATTGTTGCTGATGGTAAACCAAACTGATGCATAAGCTGAGTCGCACTAAGCCTTTGACATAAACTAATTCAAAGTGACAAAGGTGAGTGATGTGTCGAGAATTAGCATGCCTCCACACTATTTGAGGCCACTGGAAATGACTGGATGTGTTGACAACTCCTTCTTGAGCTATACCATGATTTTCAATATCAAAATTGTTCTGGGAGATTAACATTCAGGCATCTTTAATTCTCGAAATGAATGTGAGGCACCGATTAGTTTTGCAAATCTGTGATCTAAGGGACCCTGCTACGTTAGCACCCATGCTAAAGTTTTCTTAGTCTTCAATTTTTAGACTTACTCTAACCCTATTTAGTGATGGTGCCAATTAAAAACTTTAGGAGTTTTTGGATGTGCAACATGAAAATCTCTCTGAGTGAATTTCTCCAGGATTCATTAACTGGCATTTACTATTAATTAGACCATGATTAATTTAACCATCAAATTTAATGAATTTAGGACTTTGGAATTTTGTCCCTTCAGCGATTTCGGCCTTTGTTGAGTTGAAAATCTCCTGGAGTGGTAGGGCCCGAAGCGACATTGAAGCCTGACGTCACTTCGGGACTTCGATGGTTCTACACTCCAACGTTCAAGTGTTTCTAGATGTAAATCATGGAAATCTCCCAAAGTAGTATGGTCCCAAAGTGACATGTCTCAGAAGGTGAGTGACACATGTCACTCGAAATTGAGCAAATGACGTGCCCCAAGGTGCTTGAAATGAATGCCATATGTCAGCGCCAAATGGATGCCATGTGTCAGCACCAGATGGATTCCACATGTCTTAGAGGATGAGTTTTGTGTGCTTTGACACTTTGGGCTTCAGGATTGTTTGGATGTGCAGCGTGAAAATATCCCAGAGTGACTTTCTCACGAAGTCATTAACTCGCATTTACTGTTAATTAGATCGTGATTACTTTAACAATCAAATTTAATGACTTCGAGACATTATAAGTTCGACCCTTCAGTGATTTTAGCCTATGTTGAGTTGAAAAAATATTAGAGTGACATGACATCTTGACATCACTTCGGGACTTCAGTGGCTCGACAGTCCGACGTTTGAGAGTTTCTAGATGTAAAGGATGGAAATCTCCCGGAGCAGTATGGTCCCAAAGTGACGTGTCTCAGAAGGAGTGACACATGTCACTCGAAATTGAGCAGATGACGTGCCCTAAAGTGCCTAAAATGAATTCCATATGTCAATGATAGATGGATTATACGTGTCAGTGCCATATGGATGCCACGTGTCAGCACCAGATGGATGCCACATGTATCGATGGATGAGTGTCGTGTGCTTTGGCACCTTGGGCTTAAGAATTTTTTGGATTGTGAAGCATGCATATATCCCAGAGTAGTATGGGCCCGGAGTGACATGGTTACATGACATCACTTTAGGACTTCGACAATTCAACACTTCGGCGTCGTTGGTTTGATCGACAAGCTTGGATGCCCGAATGTTGATTTTCCTAAGTGAAGCTTCTTCATTATTTTCTTCTTAAACTCCTCGCAACTTAGAAACCTCGAATGCATGAGAGACGTTGATGTTAACTGACTATTGGATCTTCACTGTTGAAATTCAACATGTTGTTTTCTTATATTTCAATTTTGAAATGGACTGCTCTAAATGTTGCATTTTTTCTTATGGTTTTTCCCTATGCATACAACATACTTGATCGACCTATTGTAAGCTCAATTAATGGAAAACAAGATGACAAGTAATTCGAACCAAATCACGATATGTGTTTATCTTTTAAGAAAAATAGAAAAAAATTGCGCAAAGAATTAGTCAATCAAGATAATAAGGAAAAGCAAGTCATTGAACAAATAGATTAACTTATTGACCACATTTTGGATGATTTTCATCTAGATTTTTGTTGAAGTCTTAAGATATTATTTTAAGTTTTTATTTCTCATATAGTGAGTGATTCATTGCATTGTTGGATATTGTCTCTTGTGTGTGTCTTTAATATTCCCAACTGTCCATTAATATCCATACCAGTAGAAAAAGAGAAACTACCTTCATACTATGCGGTTTGTCCAATTAGATCACCATCTTCCCAAAACCCATCCTTGAGCTAACCAACAAAATCAAATTAACAAGAATAATCATTCCAAAACTTGAGGTCGCCTAACTTTTCCCTTTAGAATTCAAGTGCATACTTTAGGACCAATAGTCCATCTCTTTGTTTCTTTGGAGCTCTGCATTCTTTCTTCATATGTCCTTTCTTCCCACAATTCCAACACTCTATCTTTTCCAGTATGGATTTGGATATTCCCTTCCTAGAATTCCCATGGTTCCCTCAGCCATTTCCTCTATCCTTTTGTCTTCCCCTGCTCTCCATAGTCAATGCATTACATGATGTCTGACATGTGATTTTTCGTCGCATTTACTTTCTAAGGATAACACCAACAACATCATCAAGTTTTAAATTTTTTGAACCAAAGATAGAGTTACTTACAACCATGACCAATATGTTCCAACTTTCTGGAAATAAGCACAAAATTAGAAGATGCCCAACCTCATCATCAAATTCCACTTTCACAAAACTTAGTTGATTAGTAACCGTATTAAATTCATTTAAATGATATGCAACAAATTGACCTTTTGACATCTTCAAATTAAATAATATCTTCATTAGAAATAACTTATTGTACGTCGAGGGTTTTTCATATAGTTTAGAAAATGCATCCATCAACTCCTTCGTTGTCTTTTCTTTCGAAATATTGAAAGCCATCGACACTGATAGGCTCAGTCGTATTGTTCCTAGTTCCTTTATGTCAAGAACCTCCCATTCTTTGTCCTTCATGGTCGTTGGATTCTTTCTTATTCCACCCAATTGTAGGAATAGATCCTTCTGATATAAATAATATTCCATCTACATCTTCCATAACTAGTAGTTTGGTTGTTAAATTTCTCGACCCTAAACTTTCCAGCTTCCGCCATTGCTCCCACTCGAACCAGGAACCCTCTTTTCCTGTGAGTTACCTTTCGCTTTGATACCAATTTTTAGAAAAACAGGATCATGGAGCAATAAAATAAGACAAATGCAAAAATAAAACACACAAGATACATAATACAATAGAGACAAAGATATATGTGGTTCACCCAGTGTGGGCTACATCCACTAGAGAAATTTCCAAGTCCTTCATTTATTATTATCCAACAAATGAAGGGATAGAACCTACAACACACCCACTATAACTTCCTCTTCTTTCTCTCATGGTATCCTCTCTCAGAGTACAATATTCCAATTGATACACAATCACAATACAATTCCCTCATAAAAGAGGGTTTCCTTCTAAGGGAAAAAACCCTAACATAACTTATATCGTAAGATCTATGACCTTATAATGAACAGTCCAGATTTACTATGAAATTACAATATACATTTACAAGGAAAATTTTCCTTCAAGGGATTCTCCCCTGAAGCCCCCAGATGGTGGGATGAGCCCCCCAATCCCCGCACGGGGGGAAATCCCCCCTACAATCCCCTCGCATGGAGGGTGTACAACATTCCGAGGTGTATAGTCTTCATGGGGTATAAACATGACTGAAAAAAAATACCTATGAAACAGGAAGATAATCAGGCTCCAAACCCAATAGAGGGTTCCAAGGCCTACATGAAATCACAACATGGGCAGCGAATGGAAATTTGGGTGCTAACTAGGATGCCCATGGAGGGTAGGAAATATCAAACATGTTACGACAAGCAAATAGAGTGGCTAATGTCACAACCTAATGATATTGAACCAAGGGCATTGTGATGGAAAAATGGATGGTTAATAATATAGATTGTGGATGTAGGGAAAATCCTATCCCTAAATGTCATTTCAGGAAATACATACCTCAAGTTTGATGGAAGTCACAATTTTTGTAAAACAAATTCCCTATAATCCTGTCAACACATGTAAACTAGATTCTATGGTCAAAATGTGTAGTGAAATCTCAAAAACGAAAATATTTTTGGATTTTTTTGGATATTATATATGAAAAACATAAAAAACTCACACCACACACCTATGTATAAGGCACTATACATATTGATGCTTTAATCCAAGTAGAGACCATTGCTAGGCTCATGCCAATAATCATTTTCATAATCAATGCACTCATGAGCCGATGTTGGCATCATATGGCTTACCATAAATGGGTCGTGGCACGTAAGAATTAATTTATACCATCGAAGATACTCATATTGAGTATTCTTGTGAGATATCATAACTCCTCGATGATACCCATCAATACATAAAGGGGGTACGAAACATAAATATTTGGTGTAATGGAAAGAAAATAAATCAATGGCAAGTTTTGAAAAAAATAACCAAGGAAGAAAATGGTCAAGATTGGGAGGTCTATTGTATTCCCCAACCAATGCCCCTAGTCCTGGAGCGAATATGATTGATGCATCATCTCATCCTTAGGCTCAACAATGGATTCCATGACATTGAGGATGGACTTATTTAAAGGAAACTTGGGATCAAGGATGAAATGTGAACTCGGAGAGTCAACAACCCATGTGGGTGGAGTAGGTTGATCACACTCTATATGAGGATGTAGGTGTTGACTAGTATCAAATGATGTTTATGGGATTGTCATATAGACAATCTATACCAATGTGAGTGGCATGGAAGCTCCATATGATTGAACATCCTCAGGATGAGGTATCACACAAGGATCGATAGACCCAAAGGATCCACTAGAAAATGATGAAATCATGTTGATAAGAGCAATGTCCACAACAGGAGGTGGTGGGGGAAGAGGACATTTTCCCGTGAGTGAATAATATTCAAACATTCCTGTGATAAAACTCATATAAGACTCTTTGGTATCACCAACAAAGGGTACATTAGACCCTACATTGAATCCAAGGTATGGACTAAAAAACATGAGTTGATCAATCGTCACTATTTTCCCTTGGTGAGGGAAGCAGAAGACCCTAAATATTGACTAAAAAAATAAAATCATCTTGTAGAACCAAGTGCGCATGAGTAGCAAGCTCTACTCAAGAGGTGCATCGATGAAATTCATAACAACAAAGACATTATTACCACATGAATCGATGGGTAAGGTAGTGATTAACCCATGTGGTTGAAACATGTGTCCATCAAATTCCTTCAACAATGTTGCAGGAGTGTCAAGCTTAGGAGAGTCAAGGGCCTTCCAACAAGACATAGACATTATACAAGTCAAGGATATTTCATCAATCACAATGAGAAATATATTTTTCCCCATTGAAATCAATTTGATATGGAAATAAATTTGATGGGAGAGCCTATGATGAAGTTGATCATAATCAAAAGTTATCAAACTTGACTCTAAGGGATCATCCTCACCTGTGGTAGACAAGAAGTATTTTCCCTGTGCTAGGAAGCTTTGGAGAACTTTGACTACATACATGGAACAAGGTTCCTAGAAAAATTCTTCCACTATATTGTACCTGTGGGTATCTTTTGTATTCGATTCATGTCTCATTTGTCAAAGAAATCCCTTTAGGTGGTGAAGAGGTGTGTCAAAAGATGACTTATCAATCTAAATAGGGCCACCAATATAGAAGGAAAATGTTGATTCATGAATAGAAGGAGTGGACTAAAAAAATGTCATAGTTCATGGCTCGAGTCATAAATTTGACTATTTGGTCACACCTGAAAACTCTAGAATTCTAGGAAGACCCCTCATGTTGAAGGGTACCTGCCATTCACCCTTGTAGACGGGAAGGATTTTCTATGACCATGTGTTGAGGTTGAGGGGGGAAAGGATGAGTTAGGAAAACAGGCTACTGGGGCCCCTTTTGCTGCGCCAAATACCGATGGATCTCATCCTTCTTGGAACATTGATGAGTAGGGTGGTCCTCCCCACAAATTGTTCAGGGGAACCAACTCTTATTTTTTTTTTCATGCATCCCCCTTGCTTGTTTTCGGAAGGAGTGGTCCCTTTCTCAATTTTGGAATTTTTCTGTTTATTCCTCTTATTCTTTCCTCCATGTTTATGAGGATTCTTTGATTGCGTGGATTGCACTAAATTCACCTTTGAGGTCTGAGTAGGGACCATTGCAATTTGAGCATTAGAGCCATAATATGATGAGTGTGATGAGATAAAAATGTGACCCATCTAGTCAGCTAACTAGCCCACAAAGGCATGGGAAAAAAACCCCACCACACCATCGGCATGGGGTCCTAGGCTTGGCTTCTTAGGATCCATCAATGGCCTAGGATGATGCAGGATAATAAAATAAAGGGTGTCTGATTGGGAGTAAAAAAAATCCAAGTGTTGGGTAGGAATGATGTCTTGCTCCTCGGTAGCCACCCTGGTCATAGCCTTGTCTTTGGAAATGGGTGGCAGAGGGGACTTTGTAAACCACTCCATTAGGAGTTTGTCCAGACTCTAGGTATTGATAAACCTACATATTTGCCTCCACTAATGTATATGATAAAAAATGTGAGTGGTGGTATCCTATCATAGAGACGTCAAGAGCTCCATTCCAATCTCATACCATATAGGAAATTCTTAATAAATTAGAAATTCTATCGCCAAGTCGTTAAAACTATTGAATGAAGCACCTTCTAAGTCAATGTACCATTTTGTGGAACTTCCAGTTAGGGATATTTGGAAAATATGTATCCTAGCACTATCATCCAACAAAGAATTGGATGAACACCACAAATGATATGTCATGATGTGTGTGGAGGGGTATTCTCCTAGCTTACCATCGAATATGGGCATGTTTTATGGTAGCTTCGCAAGCATCACCAACAAATAAGGCAATTCTAATGTTGTAAGGAAAGGAAAAAACCTGTGAGCAAATGAATATTGAGAGGAATTTGATGCTCCCGAAGTCCTAGATGAACCTTCTACTCCCCCTATATTGGTGTTGGTAAAGGTTTATGGTGTTCGAGAAGAGTAAATTACCCCAGGGATGGTGGCACTTCTAGGAGCATGATTGCTTCGAGGACCAAACATTCTCCTGAGGGGTAGG
>JASDQU010735500.1:61282-77626 GCA_032191745.1 Picea mariana
TCGTGCTACTTAAGAGGTGGTTGTACCTCTATGATTGGCTTTATTCCTCGTAATCGATAGGACCGACGTAGTGATTCATCCATGGTGAAAATAATATATGAAAATCAAACACAATTCAACCTAATGTTTGTTGCCGCAAAAATCGAGACCACGGTTCTCGAAGGTTTCCAACAAAAGACACTGCTGCAGTAAAGGAGCGATGACATATTCAACCTTCCACAAGGGAAGGAGGTCTCACTTGACGTGCAACCGAGACGTGTGTATGGTGATGTGATTCAAGGAGAACACGTCATCAAATTTGATGTTACCATGTTTGGATTCATACATCAATACACAAAGACATTAATAAACAATAACTAAACACTAAATATACATAACATAAGTAATTGTGCAACATAGAAACCAAAGATTCATACATAGTATAATAAAATTTTAGGGCCCAAACAATCCTTTATATTATCATCATCTTTGAAACTATCATACATAGAGAACATATTTCATACAATATATTAAGTAGAAGAATATATCCCCAGACACCCATTACATACTCTACCCTACTGCACAAACAAAATAACACCCACAAAACCCATTACAATAATATCATGACAATGATAACTTGATCCCAACCCAACCAACAAAAAAACCTGAGTATCTCTCTTGTGCACTCATTTATCAACTTTGGAATGCTTTCCTTTGAACTAACTTGATAATTAACCAATCACCCAACCTACTAACTAACTATGTACCTTGTTACACGATGTTCCTCTTTATACCTTTTTCCCTCAGCCACTTCTTGGAATTCTTGTTCCACTACTTTTCTATCCTTTCTCCATTGGCATCTAGTGTTTTTTCCACTTTTCTAACTACTTATCCATCTGGTGCATGTTTCTCTTTCTCGTCTCCACTATTGTTACACTTTTAGTTAGCTTTTAGCTCTTCTAAATTATTTTTTCTAATATCATTTCTCCAGTTGGTCATGAAGTGCTTTCCTAAAAAAAATTTTTATTTCCACAAAACCAAAAAATTCTCAGAAATGGAGGGCCCAACATGTCCCAAACACAACCATTAAATCGCCTCGAGTCAACCTTTCGCTTCCCTCCGATGGCCTTCTGCAAATGGAGGGCCTAACTCGGGAACAAATGTGAGAGCCTACTAGTGGAAAATGTTGTAGTGCTCCACACTATCCTGCCATTTTGTGGCTAAAATCAAGGATCCTACAACAAATTCTTGCGACGTTGTCATATTGGGCTCCTAAAGCTTGGTATCCAACAGTGTAGTCCATTTAGTGTTTGAAAATGAATCAAGATGATGCATATGGATATATTCATCTTACACCAGAGGGCATAAGCCTATGATCTCTTTCTTGGCTATCCGAGTAGACTCATCCAGAGAATCCAGTCTTTCGTCCACAACTTGGAATTCCGTAAATTCTATGGCCTACACAATCAGTTTAGTAATGGCTTGGGATTTTGCATTCATCTAGTTGAGTTATGTGTGCAACTCTTCAAAAGTCTTACTTCATCATTCCAATAATTTCACCCAGTCATTAACCATGCTAAAGAGTTGATGGCATTCATCTATGTGGGTGTGAAGAGAGGATGTTGGCACATGGGCAGACCCAGGGTTCAATGCTCAAGAGCACACCAATAAAGCCCTAACTACTATCCCTTTCAGCAACAACTACGAAGCAGATGAAGTCTCACCTGAGGTATAGGAACAGATGGTTGTAGGACTCAGGTGTCTGCAGCCTTAGCTGGGACACAGATCTATGATTATCTTGCTTACAACGCACTTAGCATTAGTTATTTCCTAACATACATTCATTAATACACTTCGCAGAAAGAACAAAGCACTGCGGTAATTACTCAGATCTAGCACTTAGCAATGATAAATAGGTTATACTCAATATATTTAGCACTTAGCATCTTATGTATCATATCTAGCATGCATTCATATCTCATAAGCACAAAGGATCAATAAATCTATCTAAACATATCAGAGCACTTAGCAAGAGAGAGACAAACACATCAGCACAATACACAGAGTTACCGTGGTTCACCCCCACCCTGGGGCTATGTCCACAAAGTCTTATTTATATTATCTCGGTCAAGCAGTTACAGCACGAAGCTTCAATGACCCTTACCCCACACAGGACAAGAGATCTACGCAACTCACTAGATCCTCTTTCTTCGGGTAGATCCAAGAACTAAGTCTTCTCACACTCTATGCACTCAGCACTATTACAGCATGCACAGAGCTCCTACAGTCACACAGAATTCTGATCACATAGATCCAACTTATGCAATAAGCCATCGACTAGACAGGGCCTCCTTTCTTACATGGCCTAGATCTCTATTTATACATAGAAAAAGTCCTAAACAAGGGCCAACATCCCTTTCCTATTACAATATTCCCAAAAAACCCAAAAAGGTTCCACAAAAGGTGGCGAGATCCCATGATCTCTGCTTCGCTATGCGCTCCATCTTCGATAGGAAGTCGAAGTACCAAACGGTCAACTATGACCAAGTATTCCTCAAAACTTGGTCGAGGGCCAACAAGCCCCCAACACTCACCTGCAACTCGTCTCGAGTCACTCTTCTCTGGGTAACTCGGCCTCAAAGGCCTCGAGCTTTTCTCGAGCTTCTTCGACCTGTTGCTTTGCTACTTCTTCTTTCTCAGAAAAATCTTGAATGAGTGCATTACTAACTGGTCCTTCTAAGTGCTGCTCTACTGTGTTCACGACCTGTTCTAGGTTTGTCCCTTGGCTCTCAATCTCTAAGAATAGTTGACATGCCCTATCCTGCAAAGGTTGAAGTTGCTGTGTCACTTCCATGACCTTGGTCTAGATCATTTGAATCTTCTGCTGCACGACATGTTGTTCATGGGACCTATAACTTCTTGGCTTGGTAATTCACCTCCTAGAGATGTGACTCCAATTTATGCAATTCAAGGTTCTCGGATAGGTTCTCATGTATCTACGCACTTCTACTACTTAATTACTTAAATTCTTCAGTGAGTGCCTTAATCTTTTCTACTGTACTTTAGGCATTCACTTCTCGTTGGTCACGTTCTTCTTGTGGAGTACTCGGTATAGCTTGGAGCTCTAGTTATACTACTCTTTGTTGAATTTGTTGAATGAATTCATCAAGCTTCATTACTTGGTATTCTATGGGTTCTTCTGCCTTCTGTTCTAAGCCAGTCATAGAGTGAAATGCTCTGTTGACAGCTTATTCGATCCCGATTTGCTTCGCTAGAAGTTTCTCCTTCTCCTTTTGGATCTTTGCACGTTCTTTATAAAACTTCTCTTGGATGGCCTCCTTCTCTTGCTGTGAAGCTTGGCGTTGCTCTATGATTTCCTCATGTGCATGCTTTAGGGCCTGGGTGGCCTGCACTGTTACTTCTTCTACTTTCCAAAGGCATACTTTGACTAGGTCGGAAATCCTGCGAAGTTGAACTGACTCATCTCTTGCTTCAGGTGTTCCTTCTGGCATATGTGTAGTGGATACTGCATGGTTAGACTGGAGGACTCACTGTACTCCTTGGAGCTCAACTTCAATTATGTCGTACATCATCTGTTGCTTGGCTTCCTTCTTTTCTGTGATCTCTTCTATAGCTTCATTCAAATTCATGAGGAAAAAGCTGAAGTCATATGGATTGAGCATGGTCTTCATCTTGGTCACAGTCTCTTTGGCTTTCTTCTTAATGGAAGACTTCGAAGGTGACCCTTTTATTTTCTTTAGAAATTCAACTTCATCTTCTAGTTTTTGTTCAACTTCTTCTAGGTCCTCGTTGTTACCTTATTCATCTGGTGTGATGGAAGATGTCCTTACAGAGCGACTATCCACATCTTGAATCTCTTCAGTTTTCTTCGTCTCCTTTGTCTTCTTTGTCTTTTGTGTCTTACTGGGCCCATGTGTGTCCTGTGCAGCTTCTGGGCTACTGATATCTGAAATATCCGTTGTATATGCTGCAACGAGGAGGTCCGCTGACCATTCCTTGGTAATCTCTTCAAGGTATTCTTCTGTCAATTTATAATAGGACTGCAACTCTTCCTGGTTCTCATCAGTGTGTGGAGTTAGGTATATGAAGTGGCAGTCTACGCTGAACTTCATTAAGGGTCTGAATCTATGGAGTGTGTTCGAAGTAATGCGAGGTGTGTCTTGTATCACCGTCTTCAACTAGATGTAGTATCTGTGAAAGAGGGTATTCGACTCCCATTGCCTACACATATCTGTCATGTACCATAATGTACTGAACTTCACAGCCAATGGTTCAAATGGTAGGGTTTCAAGAAAAACGACATCCTCCGACATCTCCCATGCTATGAAGGCGATCAGGATGAGAAGCCAGCTGAAGTGGAACTCATATCCTTGGTCTTGTGCTTATTTGCAATCCAATTTGAGTTGATCCACTAAGTACTTCGACCAGTTCATTTGGACTCCTTCTACGTATTTTCCTGTGAGATCAACTACAAACCCAGATACTTGCATCGATCTGTTCTTGCGGACTAACTATCTTGTGATCATCTGACAGGCGAGGTGCACTATGCCACTGTCAATAGAGGTTACCTTGTAACCTCACACACCTTTTTCAATATTTCCATAGGCCTCTTTAATCTTCTGTGAAAGAGTGTGATCGACAGTCTTTCCAGGGTAATAGTCTTGTGGGTTAGGGCCCTGCATGCTCAGCTCGGTGATCTGATTGATCAGTGCCAGATCAATTGTTATACGTCAGTTCAACTAGAGATATCCTCCATGGTAGCTTGCCAGTAACAACTTTACGCAACCGTTCACCTCCTGGTGCCTGCCAAAGTGTGGAATATTCATTACATTAAGTAAGGTGTACTTCTCGAGGTTCATCGTCCATTATTGAGGGATGATATTGGAATTATTCCCCTTTTTCATCTTCAGATACTTGTGCGGGGCAAGCATACTGTAGGATTTTCGGTCACCAAGGTTGAAATCGTAAAACTTCAATGCTACGAGCTTGGTCTGCTCAGTGTGAACTACGTGCACACCCTTCAGTAGGTACACAGTGGTCATAGGATAGTCTTAATATTGGGGCACACTGTCATGGTTGATTTCACCTTTCAGAGGAGGTATGTAAGAGGGCAGGATGCTTGGGATCAGTTTGGCATTCGCGATGTAATCTCTATATTTAGTATGTTTCTCGATGGTATGTTGGGATGGTCCAGCTTGAGCAGTGGAAGGAGAAGCTGCTACTCCTCTTAACGACAAGTCTTGGACTCCAGTGGAAATTCCTCTTTATGACATAACTCTTTCGGTTCTTAAGCTAGTGAGTACTTCTCTCACCGATTCTTCTGTTGCGCTAAGCTCGTCGGACATGTAAGCTCAGGATCACTTTCTCAAGTTGTCAATGGTATGAAGGTACCATAATCAAGTAGAGACCAAGGTTGAGTAGTCATTATTCCACAATGCGGGTATTCTGTGAGTTCAAGATCTCAATTGGCAAAAGTGTCTTCCGGGCATGGCGCGACGGGATAAGTAAGTAAAGTTGTAACAGACTGCTTGCAATGGATAGGAGGGTCCATTAAATCTTGATATGTCTGTTATGGCATAGTGTAATGGTCAGGTAACAGGTCATAACTTTCTTTCAAGCCGTTCAGGCCATTAGTGGAACAGGTATTTCGCCTTCTAACGACTATAATACTTTGACATGGCAAAGTGCCATATGTCGTTGTTCTGCTATCCCGACAAAGCTCAAATTCTGCATGTTTTCCTTCTGTGGGGTTTCTTCTGGAACGTTCTATAATTTCTCCAACTTTACTTTCTTCTTCATGAGTTTTCTATCATTCTTCCTAGTGAGCTTCGTCTCGGTCATCCTTTTTTCATTCTGATTCTTTTCTTCTCTTGGCATGGTAACTTCACAGTGTTGAGATTATTTCTTCAGATCCACAGGTATTACTTGTCCAACATATTTTTCGGTCCTTTCTGGTTCTTCTAGCGTTCTGTCAACTTCGTCATCCAAGTTCCTGGGGTCAAGAACCCTTGATCTGTTCTCTTGTTCTTCAATCAACTGCATGATCCTTCTAGTCAGGAAGTCTCTTAACTCTTGTTTTTGTTGTTCTAGGTCCTTTACTGCTTCCTGTTTTCTGGTTTGATCTTTCTCAATCCAAGGTTTACCAAGTAACATAATAAATGGGGTGTTTTCCTCCATGAACTTAACAATCTCAAAATCTTCTTTTGTCGAAGCTCCATGAGCATTCATAGATATCTGAGTGAGCTTTCCACATAGGTTTACCATCTTTCCTCTGAATAACCCTATTCCTCCTAATGAAGGGGTCATATCAGGTCTTCCTATAGCTTTCCAGGTTCCTTCTGTCATAATGTTCACCTGTGTTTCTTCATCCAAAACACAGTCAATGTCGAAGTATCCTATTCTCACTTCGATCTATTCTTTCTTCTTGAATATCTCTAATAGCCTAACATGGCGGTGGTCATTCAAGGTATCTCTCATCTATAGCAATATATTTTCTGATTATTTCTGGGTTTCTGCTATAATCTTGGTCTCTTGATCTTCTACTTTCTCTATATTCATCTTTTCAAGCCTAGAAATCATTCTAGGGTAATCAAGTACTTCATGGTCCATAGCCTTACAACAAAGACAACTGGGTCTTCACCCAGGGCATTCCTTAGCAAGATGTCTGGGCCTTTTGCAATTGTAACAAAGAGTTAATCCTCTCTTTCTCTTTAATGATCCCCAACTTCTCAGGTACTGTGTGCTAGTATCATAATGGTTAGCCTGCAAAAATTTCTTTCTAGGATCATGCATCCATTGGTTAGTCACAAAATTATTTCTATGCATAGGTATAATGTATCTATCACTATACTTATCAGATATATTCATATCAAAATTTATTTCATCTATTAATGCTGTAGTTTTGAAGCTAGGATAGAATCTATCAAACATACCTAGATCCATGCTTTAGTAACAAAAATAAAAAAAAATAAAAATTCACTTATCTTACTTCTACAGAGCCCAAAGCTTCCAGATCTAAGACTTTTAACTATTCTTACCTTTATCAAAGCATGGAGCTTACAAATCTTACCTTTTTCTTGCAGATCTAACCTCTTTCTTCACTGATATGACTTCTTTTTCTTCAGATCTGACCTCTCCTCTTCAGATCTGACCTTTCTTTCTCATCACAAAGCTTCACAGGTCAAATAGAACACTGCGCACTAGGGCAATAGATCTACACACAGAACTTATTTCACACAAAGCTTCTTCTTCTTCAGTTCCTAGCAATCACAGTTCCAAGTCCCAGCAATGGAACCATTTGTTGGCACAAGGGTAGACCCAGGGTTCAATGCTCAAGAGCACACCAACAAATCCCTAACTATCGGCCCTTTTAGCAAAACCTACGAAGCAGATGAAGTCTCACCCGAGGTAGAGGCAGGGGTGGTTGTAGGACTTGGGTGTCTGCAACCTTACCTGGGACACGTATTTGTGATTATCTTGCTTACAACACACTTAGCATCAATTATTTCTTAACAAACATTCATTAATACACTTCACAGAAAGCACTGCAGTAATTACTCAGATCTATCACTTAGCCATGATAAACAGGTTATACTCAATAGATTGAGCACTTAGCATATTATGTATCATATCTAGCATGCATTCATATCTCATAAGAAAAAAGCATCAATAAATCTATCTAAACATATCCGAGCACTTAGCAAGAGAGAGACAAACACATCAGCACAGTACACAGAGTTACCGTGGTTCACCCCCACCCCGGGCCTACATCCACAAAGTCTTCTTTATATTATCTCGGTCAAGGTGGCGAGATCCCGTGATCTCCACTTCGCTATGCACTCCGTCTTCGACAGGTATTCGAAATACCAAACGGTCAACTATGACAAAGTATTCCTCAAAAATTGGTCGAGGGCCAATAGAGAACCAAACAAGAGTTCTCTTTTTTACTTCCTATGTGACCTTGTGCATCATCTCCTAGGGATGATTCTTTTCTTTCAACTTGATTACAACCATCTCTTGTTGAATGTTGTTATTCTTCGTAGCTAGTTGTGATCAGGCATCAACAATGAGAAAAAGTAGTTGTGAAGGTGTAACTGGCGTGATATCCTTAGGGATACTAGGATAAAATTGTTTGAAGGTGGGCTATACTTACAAAAAATAATAAAAAATGACCACAATATTGGACTCAGCTTGTGTTCAAAACCCAGTTTCATGATCTCTGGATGAAGTGGATACAATGATGGATTGGTGCAACTATTGCAACTGCTATGAAATCTCTTCATTCATTTGTTTTGTAGTGAGAAGTATATTCTCAATATGATCTGTGGATTCTTTCATAAGATTCATGAGATGTGGTGTATACCAAGTCACAAGCTCACTACTAGTGAGGGATTGATCCAAGGGAAATCGTGAAGCCAAGGGTTGGCCACTAGCAATAGATCTCTTAGTCATACTAGGGGTTCCAACACTTTTAGAAATAGGTGAAGTAGTGCGAAGGATACAAGTGAGCCTATCTTGGACCTTGAGAGGAAGTATCCCAATGACGTTAGTGTGCTTGAGGATCAATTATAAGATTGTGAGAAACTGTTGTGGATCTTGTAGCAATGACTCAATATGTTTGTTGAATGAACTTGTGCTATGCATAAAATGGGTGTCCTCCCGGGTGTTCATCATGTCAATGTGAGGATCTAGACCCATCTTCTCATGTACCTCTGTGTAATACCCCCATTTCCCCCAACTTGTAATTAATCATTAATTAGGATTACCATGCTATGGCATGTCAACGATGTAAACGAAATGTTTTTTAGATTGCCAATGACTGACTGTGGGGGTGAAGCCTTGAAGTAATGTCCATGATATTGTTAGAGGAAAATAATGGGAAAGCTAGAGAGGGTCCATTATTTCAAAGACAACAAAGTTTCTCCTTGTTGGGGAATAATAAACCTCCTCCCAAACCCAAGGACATGAATCAGTTAATGAAGGAAAGGACCGGTGGTTGAACCATCAAGCACCCCCATGAATGGAGGCATGGACTAGATGAATAATTTCATCCCAAAGTACCACATGGTATGGTAGACCTAGGCTAACTCAAGTTTCCATCTAACAGAACGAACATGATAGGTGGAAAAACCTTCCTGAGGAAAGTGGGTGCAAGCAATACATGTGCAGATAGTTGAGAAGAGGGCACACATGAGACTCTTCATAGAGTAGGAGACACCCAAAAAGATGGCATGAGGCTTTCTAGCATATAGGTTGGAAGAAAACATGACCTGAAGCAGAGGACAATGAGCTTGAAGCTGACGAAGCATCTGACAAGCCTTGCAGGGTGGTTATGACAGAGAGAGGGTCTCTACGAAATGGCATGGATTCCCTAGTGATATCATGGCTTGGCATGAGGGTGGCTAGAGTGATAAGAGTGAATTTCTCTGATCCTATGGTTGGGTGGAAATGTGCACACCCAGATTTAGTAAGTTCGTTGTAGCCTATAATAGATAAGTATAATCATACCCTGTGTAATTTGAGTTGTAACTATGAATGTTTAGAGATTTGCATTTTTTCTTGATGGTTGGACTGTGTGCCTTTATTTTTGTCTTGACAGTGTTTATTGGTACACATAAATGCTCAAGCTTTGTAGTATCTTAAGTTAAAAAAAATGAACTGTGAGTCCATCGACCTTGGGCACAGTTTTGCATGTGCATGTTTACACTTCCAATTATTCTGGGCCTCTTGGATAAGGGAGTTTGTTAGGATGAAGAGAGGTAGCACGGAGGTGCACAGAGCCTACACCAGCTATTTAGGAGTGGATGACTCTCTAAGTTCTAACTCCGAAAGAAACACAAGGAGCGCCCCCTCATTTCATTTGAGGTACTAGTAAGCTTAGGAGGTATAACGCTCTTAGAGTGTAGACAAGGGAGTGCATTCCCCAGACCTTTCACCCACATGACTAAGGGCGCATGCCTAAGACCTTAACTCTTTTACGACTAAAGGAATTAGCGTGTATTCCCAAAAGAGCCTTGAAAGGACCCATGTGACCAAGGTTTGAGAACCTTGTGCTAGTACCGAATGTCCTTGAGCCTTCCTGTCTTTAGAAATAGAGTAGATCAAAGCTCCAGATTGTTTCGACCCTATCCTTTTGTAAAAATGTCGAAGGAAACTAATATTTACGGTTACCTATAAGTTTGATTTGTGCTTGGTGGTCTCCCTAATGTTGGTAGATAGATCTACCCCACGGTTAAACATCGATCCTTTATTCCACCCCAAATTGTTGTAAACCATATATCTAGGAAGGATATGAGGTGCCCTTGTTCATTGGATCTACGCTAAGGAAACTTCGGTGAAGTTCCACTTCGGGAGAGTGGAGAAATGTTAACATAAAAATTCCTGAAGGCCGGAGCGGTGAATTAATATGGATCATAGATATAGGGATCCTTTAGAATTCCCCCTAGCCATCATATTTAGCTTAAGGTCAGCCCAACATTGACCGCTCCGAGGAGAACAAGGAAGTTACACTGCCAACTCCCTGAAGTTTGAAGCCCCAAAGTAATGGAGGCCGTGGATCTGGATATTATGTGGACTCTTTAAATCACTCTAGGTGACATGGACCCATAGTACGCGTTCCACGTGTCACCTATATGTTTTCATGTGTAGACCGCACAAGCCCATTAAAATGTGACACATGTCACAACCTATAGGGTCCACATGTAATATCTATATTTCCATGCATCCGACATTGGGTTCATCTGACAAGTAGGATACTTAGGATCCACCTGTACTCACCACCGTGTATTACCTGTCATCCCACACGATAGTGGGTACTTCGGTAGTATATGACTCTGAGAGTCTAAAAGTATAAGGTATATGTAAATGTGTTGAACCTGCACAGAATAGATCTAAATAAAAAATGACACACACATTTTCAAGGAGAATAGAAGAAAGAAGAAGAAGGAGAGAAAGAATGGAAGAATTTTCATTAACCATTGTGAATAATGAATAATTTACACATGATATACACTGTATATCTCAGTGAGTTCGACTTGAGGTGAACCAATGCACCATATTGGTGGTATAGATGGATCTGGACACACACCAATAGTTACAGGAGTGAAATTCCACCTATTCTAGTCTCTCAGGAAGTTACGGGAGTGAGCTACCACCTAGTTGAGTTAACTAGTCAACTAGTCTTCAGTTAACTAACTGAACAGAGAGTAGTGAGGAGTTAAATCAGGGAATCAAGGCTAATGCACCACTATGATGATGATACCAATTCAGGTTTGAATTAGCATGGTGATGATCCCAATGCAACATCTAAACTCAACTCAACTAGTCAAACGGAAGTGTCAACTGAAAGAGAATATTCTCTAGGTGGAATATTCTCCCCTAAAATATAGGAGACTGGATAATGACTAATTATGAATAATAAAAAAGGAATAGACTTAGGAAAAATAAATCCTAGGTGTGTGTGAAGTAACTCCAACATCACCCCGGAATATCACTATGGTGAAAATAAAGATTGGGTCCCGACAACGAGGCCATGTTAGGTACCCAAGTACAAAAGATACAATGAAAATAAAGTGAGGAAAGAGGGAAAATATCATGGGANATGTAAAAAGAAGAACTACAGTTGCTAGGCAACTGTGTCCTTCACTCCAAGATGACCTCATAGAGAATGGAATTTATATTCAGTGAAGGTCTTGGTGAAAATGTCTGTCATCTGTTCTGGTGAAGGACAGAACTGTAAGTTGATGATCCCCTCATGTACTAAGTCCCAGATGTAGTGTATGTGGATCTCGATGTGCTTCATCCACTGCCTTTGAAATGGATCTCTGCAGAAATTCAGAGTGCTCTGGTTATCACACCAGACTATGATTGACTGATGAAACTAAATGCCCAACTTAGTGAGAAAATGTTGTAGCCACATAGCTTGAATGGTTATGTTAACTACCCCTCTGTACTCTGCCTCGGTTTAAGATAGAGAAATGGCATCTTTCTTCTTGCTCGACCAATATATAGGCTCAGAACCAAGACTGAGCGAGTAACCAGATGTGGACTTGTGATCAATGTTATTGCCAGCCCAGTCAAAATCAGTAAACCCAATGAGATATAATGTAGAGTCTGTTGCATAATGAATCCTAAAGGTGATGGTGCCATGTATGTATCGAAGGATACACTTTGCAACTTTCCAATGTATCTCATGCGGCTCTTGCATGAACCTGGAAACTGTGGCAACTGCATAGGAGAGGTCTGGTCTAGAGTGTGTGAGATACAACAATCTCCCCACTAGTTGTCTATACAGTGTGCTGTCAACCAGTGGAGTCTCCTCGCCATCCTCAAGTTTGACTCCTGATAGGAAAGGTGTCGGAGCAGACTTGCATTCTATCATGTGATATCTCTCAAGGAGATCTCATGCATACTTGGCCTGAGACAGTTTGATGCCTGATGCATGACTGATCTCGAGTCCAAGGAAGAAGTGTAGCAGACCGATGTCCGTCATCAAAAACCTATCATGTAGAATCCTCTTAACTACAACAATCGTTGAAGTCGAGCACCCGATGATCAACAAATCATCAACATACATAACTAAAATTAGAAGTGAATCAATCATCCTGAGCATGTAGACATTCGGGTCTGGTTTACAATGTAAAAAGTTCTGTGATAATAGGTAGGAGTCCATATTGGCATACCATGCCCTCGGGGCCTTCTTGAGGCCATAAAGTGACTTCTTCAGTCAACATACCAAAGATGAGTCCTGCATAAATCCTTGGGGCTGCTCCATGTACATCTCCTCAAAGAGATCACCTTGAAGAAAAACATTCTTCACATCCATCTGATGGACTTCCCATCCCTTGGTTGTCGCAATGGCAAGGGCCAATCGAATGGAATCCATCTTTGCTACTCGAATGAAGGTCTCATCATATTCAATACCATGAACTTGCTAAAATCCTTTGGAGACAAGAATGTCTTTGTATCTACTGATCTATCCATCTGATGTTGTCTTGGTCCTCTAGATCCATCTGCATCTGAAAATTTTCCTCCCAGAAGGAAGTGGAACAAGATCCCAAGTGTAGTTCTCGAGGAGGGAGTTGTACTCCTCCTGCATGGAAGATTCCCAAAAGGGATTTCCAGCAACCTCACCATAAGACTGTGGATCGGAAGACCGAACCAAGAAAGTATGCCTGGAGGCAAATGGTTTAGTGGAAGTGAGTGCAATAGGAGGCTCCTCAAAATCAGATCGAGTCCTCCTAGTATCCGCTGGATCACCAATGAGATCCCCTGCATCCTGAAGAGTAGTCTCTGCCCACTTGGGCCTCTTCTCTGGCTTTGCAACTGCATCTAGATGCTATGACTCTACATCTGACTATACTGACTCTAAATTTGAATCTGAATCATCTGAGTCCTTTGAATCAGAACTCTCATCTGAAGAAGAGTCGACATGTGCATGATCATCATCTCGAATAGGTGGAAGAGTGAAGGTGTCTGCATGTGGCTGCTGAGGTACATGCGAGATACTTTCCTCAAATTGCACACTACACTCAATAATGAGCCGGTCCGAGGAAAGATCAATAAGATGACATCCTTTCACACCGTCAAGGTATCCAACAAAAATTCACTCAGTGCTTTGTGGATCAAGTTCCTTCCTCTTTTCAGAGGGAATCCGGGCCCATGCATGAGAACCAAAAATGCGAAAGTGGGTCACTTATGGTTTGAGGCTGCTTCAAGCCTCATAGGGGGTATTATCCTTGACAGATCTATGGGGAGATCTATTTTGGATGTATGTTTTATAGTTAAGTGCTTCGGCCCATAGTCTCTATGGTAGTGACTTTGCATGCAACATGCAATATGCCATCTCCTTTAGAGATCTGTTTTTCCGTTCAAAAACTATGTTTTGCTACGGAGTATAGGGAACTGTGTGTTGCAACTGGATCCCTACCTCATGGAAAATATTATGGATCTCATGATTCACATACTCTCCCCCGTTATCAGTTCAGAGGAATTTGATCTTCTTTCCGGATTGTGTCTCAACCAAAGCTTTGAAATCTTTGAGGTGTTGAAAGACCTCGAATTTTTTCCTGAGAAAGTAGATCCATGTAAAACGCGAGAAATAGTAAAAAAAAATGAGAAAAAACCTCTCTTTGTTGATCGATGGATGAGGAAAAGGACCCATGAGATTGCTATGGATCAAATCTAAAGGTGTGGAAGGTCACTTAGACTTTCCCTTGTCAAATTTCTCTTGAGGGTGTTTTCTGAGAATGCATCCCTCACATACTCCCTTGGAGAAATGGATGTCTGGAAGACCATCAACTAATTTTTTCTTGCTAATCTGTTGCATGTATTTTAAATTCAAATGTCCAAACTGTTATCACTGAAATTTCATCTGCACATGATTACAAGAACTCAGCATCGTCAAATAGTGATGAAGTCATCCATGGACCTGAATTAATACCAAAGGATTCATAAAAAGGGTCAAAAACTATCCAAAGTAGTGAAAAACTAAAGAGTGCTATGCAAACATTGGGTGCACGCGCACATGCGCGGAACAGGAATGCATAAATCACACACATGTGCACGATGCGCAACTGTTATCGCAAAAAGCCACGCACCTACTAAATGATTCATTTATGAGAGTGGTCATCCTCCCACCCACTTATGGTTCAGCTCCCAAGCCGATTTGACCCTCAAATCTGGACTGGATCTGACTGGAGGGCTAGTCAAAGACCTAATAATTCCCTAATTGACCTCTTTTCACACTACAAAGAAGTTAAACAATAGCCCAAAGGAGTGCTATAAAAAGGCCATGGATGCACCTCATTTTTCAAGGAATTCAAAGTAATGTTATGCTGCCTCTATTCTCTTGAGGACTCCATCCTTGTCAAGAGCATATTAGCACCATTGCATTGGACAATCCATCTCACCCATTGAGTGGATTTGTAAAGAGTTCTTTCATCATTTTCCATTTTTTTTTGTTGTAAGAAGAGCTAGCTAGTGGGGGTCCAAGAGCCCTCCCTTGGAGGAAGAAGGGACTCATAGTCCCCTTTCTTCTTGGTGTATTGTTTCACTAATAGATCAGCCTCAACATTGGTGACATGGGTCTTATGGTTCTTTTTTTTTCTATGTCCCTATGCTCATGAATTTAGTTGTTATTGCATTTCTTACTTTAATTCTTAATTGTAGTCTTTTATTTTCTTTCCCTAACTCTTTTCTTTGCAGTTGTCCTGCTCAGCAGACCCAACTGAGCTTGCAAGCACCTCTATTTTTCTCACTAAGGTGAGAAAAGAGGTGCAATAGATTGGAGACTCAAGTGGGGAAAGGTATCAAGTTCCTACCCCATTTGGGTTTTTCTTGCTCTTCTTTTAGTTTGTTTAACTTGAAGGTACACTAACCGGCCTAAGATGACCTGCCACTCAGCCAATTACAAGTTGAATTGAGAGAAATCCATCCGGATTTTTCATTCTCGGTCGTGTGTCATATATGCGCGGGTTTTTAGGCCCACAGACGCGCATCATGCACACATGTGCCTGATTCATGGTTCTATTCTGCGCACGTGCACCTGTTGACTTGTCTATGTTCACGCGCATGCGCTCTGTGTGCCTCTGTCTCCACTAAGACCTGCGCATTTGTGCAAAAATTCACATTGTAAAGTTGTTGAGATGCAGGGAAGGCCATTTTCCTTCTTAAAAATGATTTCAAGCATGTTTTAAAGTTGCACCACACTTAGTCCCCTCATCATATAAAGGGGTTAGTCAAAAACACATAGGCACTTAGGAGGATAAAATCAATTTCCCTTCTTTGCTTTTTGCCACATGGATGGCTTGTTTTTACTCACAAGATAAGTTGTAAATCATTTTTAATCACATTTAACTTGCATTGGGACTAGAAGTTGAATAACAATCGCTTAGTATCCTCTTCTCTCGCGCCTCCAAGCGATCTTGAGAATTAGAAAAAGATTGTGAAACGATTTCATCTCCCTTAAGAGCATTAAAACCTTTAGGAGAGGACAACAACCCTTCATGGGACTCCTCTTAGTTTACTTTTTCAAACACATCTTAATATTGTAACGGGCCCATACATGCCCACATGCTACAAAGATAGGATAGTGTTTGAATTTTTCTTTCTTAGATCAAAACACTAGAGAAGTTTAAAGGTTTGTAACAGGCCCATACATGCCCACATGATCAATCTAGGATATTTTCAAAGCTTTTCTTAGATTACGCAAGGTTGTACCAAAGACACTTAGTTAATTAGGTAATCAAACACTTGTAAGGACCAAGTGAAGTCCACATGCAGCAAGGTGACATCTAATTCACTAAAAATTGGCACACTTTCACTCACACACAAAAGTCACTTATC
>JASDQU010735500.1:77676-93604 GCA_032191745.1 Picea mariana
AGTTAAAGGGATAGTAACGGACCCACATGTCCACATGCTAGCTTCCTAGGGGCTTTCGAATTACGCAAGGTTGTACCAAAGGAACTTAGTTAATTAGGTAATCAAACTCTTGTAAGGACCAAGCGAAGTCCACATGCAGCAAGGTAACATCTAATTCACTAAAAATTGGCACACTTTCACTCACACACAAAAGTCACTTATCATTCACATAGCTTCTTCTTGAAACGTGGAGGTCAAAGTAAGTTTCCTCCAAAGGGATTCCGAAAATACCCCACCCTTTTCTTGACGAGACTATCCACTCCCATTTTAAATCAACGAGGTTGGTTTGCACCCCCAACCTCCCAAAACAACTACATCTNCAAAACATCTACATCTAAAATCTTTCTAAAAAATCACTAAGTTTTCCTCCACAGGAGGTGCCAAAAGAAATTTTTTAGTCTAGGTAGGATTTCGTGGATAGGCATCCAAATAACTCCCCATTATCTGGTTCTCACATTGTCAAAACCATAGAAGTTGTCAAATAGGGAACTGAAAATCCTCCAAGTCAAGTGTTCCTAACACCATAAGGCAGGGAGATACTCGTGAAGGGTTGAAGGCCAAGGTCCAGTTGTTCTATGCGTCCCCCCTTGAGGCACCCACCTCTTGGACAGGATCCAGCCCGTGACCCATTTCTTAGGACAAAAATCTAAATGTCTCACTTTGACCGAGGTACCTAGTGACCAATTTTAGGACATCTACCCAGGTGAAAATTGTGGGCTGTAATTGCACCTTGATTGTATTTTGTGTGGCTATTGGGAAATATCACCAGCTCTTTCAGGGTATGCCCCCTTTACCCCTCATTATAACCAATTATTTCATCCTTCACTAGTTTCTCTTCCAGTGACTTCAGACCCCACTGTTGAGTACTATTGGAAAGTCCAGTGCTATTTGAGAGGAAGGACGTTACGTCTTCTAGGACATGAGCATTTTATTTCTTTTTGATTCCCCACACAGACAAAACCCACTTACCCACATATATACTTCTTTTTCAAAACATTTTATGTATGATGCACATATGATTATAGTTTGATTTGGATATATATTGTGTAAAACATTCAATGCAAAGGCTCTTGTTTCTATATTACTCTCACCACTTTTTGCACACATTCACGCACCTAGTCGGACATCATAGCGGAACCACAGAACCCCCGTCATTCACGATGCTTGTTGAACCTCCCTCCTATCTTAGGGGGAGTGTCTGGTCTTGCCCACTCATCGACACCTCCTTCACACACTCCTGTGAGTGCTACTGTTTTAGGATCAACTTTGCTTGGTTCTACATTACTTGGGTCCACTTCCCAAGATCATCCGTTCACTCACTCTCCTTTACACGGAAGCGGGGGACCCACTTCCTCTCAAGGAGGAAGCGCCAACCCACCTAGCCCCCCTCAAGGGTCAGGTTCACAACACACCCACACCATGGCCAGAGCTAATCCCCCCCCCACTGCAGATGCCATATTTGGCCTCTCTCAACATACCGGATCTCAACAAACTCACCAATGACCCTATATTGCATGATCCCACATGGCCTGCAATGCCCACCAAACTACCTTCACACATACCAAAGTTTGAAGGAAAGACAGGCGATGACCCTACCAACCATGTCATGACCTTTCACCTATGGTGCTCCTCCAATAGCATTATGGATGATTCCATCAGACTACGATTATTTCAACGCACACTCACTGACCCATTGACCAAATGTTATGTAGAAGAAAAATTAGGGTCCCATGCAACTTTTGAGTCATTGGCCAAACCATTCTTGACCTTCTTCTAATTACCCATCTGCCACAACAATGGTCTAGAACTACTTTCTAATTTCAAACAAACCTCATCCACACATATCGCTAACCACATTCATGAGTGGTGTAGGCAACGTAGTTTGTGCAAAGCAGAAACCACCAAGAAACAGTGTCTCGACTAGTTTCTTAGATCACTTGTCTCTCTCCTTGGTAAGGATGTAACTTCCACCTTCCCTCAATCTGAAGAGGAAGCCATCAGTAAGCCCAAAAGTATGACCTCATCTATGCACAGTCAAGGTACTTATACACTATACTTCCTGATCTTCCAAAACCTGTGCTATTTGGCCAAGACAAACCTGGGATGTCTCACTCAGCAGATGGACTGATTGGTACCACCACTCACCACGGTCCACAACCCCAACCACCACCAATGTATGGAACACCTAAATACCCACCGGCATATGGGGGCACTTCTTATTACCCCCCACCCCCTTATCAACAACCATACCCTGTTGCTATACCTCCACCCATCAGTGGACCACCGTCGGCACCCCCCATACAGCCACCTATTCAAACAAACTCTGGTACCCCCTCTACCTCAGCTTATAGTACTAGCGAAATAAATACGCCTTCCCATGTACCTTATGGATCGTTACCACCACAGAATCCATACTTCCCATTTCCTAGTCCTCCACAACCCATATCTCCCCCACATCCTCATGCGGGGGTGAATTTTGTTCAACCCTCTATCGTTCAGCAATACCAAAGTTTCAAACAGATGAATACGTCCAATCCAACCCATCCATCGAACAACACCAAGAAGAAAGGACAGAACAAGAATAAAAACAACCCAGGTCAAGGAGGGAATCAACCCCCACAACACTAATCCACTGGGGGCAACCAGAACCAAGGGAACCAAAACCCCCAAGGGGGCAATAATAATAAACGGCAAGGGTGAAATAAAAATAATGTTAAAACCATCTTCCCTTCTGCCCTTTTTGGTGAGTTCGGCCATTACACTCATCATTGCCCCCAAATCGCTAATTTCAAGCGGTTGAAATACTTTGGCAGTCTTCCCCATTCTCTGGCACCATCTTCCCATCAACAGGCCCCACAACAGTATTTGCAACCACTATCGCCAACTGTTGTTCAAAACCCCATTCCATACCAAGGTGTGATGAACACCCAACAAGTGATCAACCCTACCCCACCAGGGCCATATCCAACCCCAGGTGCCACTCAACCTGGAAATGTGGTTGATCGCAGTATCCTCCTCACCAGCGAAGACATTCTTCTCAAAAACCGCAACCGCCAATACGGTATGCCTCCCGACTCTACCCCAACCACCTCATAAACACTTCCAGCTACTACAGGACACCCACTGATAATTCCACGTCCTAACGCAGAACCCATTCCTCGCATACCATGTATGCCTTTACGACGGAATGCACACAACCCTCATGCTAGGGCTTCTCATAATTATAGTCTGGTTGATGACTTATCCCAGTCTCCCACAGCCATATCTGTATTAGAGGTCCTCCAAACCTGTCCATCATAGCGCAAGTCCTTGCTTTCTGCCTTGGGGGCAGTTGACATAGCTGACACATAGCTGATCACATTTGATTCAGCTAACGGAGAACCACGTCTTCCTGCCCAAGTAGCCTTCCATATACCAGTTACAATCTGGAACACTACAGTTTATTGGTGTATTATCGATGAAGGTGCATCCACCTGCATCATGTCTAAAGACGTATGGCGGAAAATTGGCTCCCCTGCGCTAGTACCCTCTACCATCACCCTTCGAGCTTACGACAGTCGACCAACATCTTCCACAGGGCTTTATCGAAATTTCCCCATATAACTTGGGGGAAAAACCATCCTCATTGACATTAAAGTTATCGATGCCCAGCTTGATTACAATATCTTGTTCGGACGCAATTACATGTATTCTATGAAGGCGGTCGCCTCTTCTGTGTTTCGTACGATGATGTTCCCCCATAATGGGAAGATCGTCACCATTGAACAACTTACACATTACAAGCCTAACCATTCTGCCAACATCGATAACATTCTCCCCCTTGTTCATATTAGCCTGAATGATTTTCCAGTTGCCAACAAAGGCCCTGGATTATTTCAAGTCCCACCCATGTTAGGCACTTGTCAGGGCTCACCACCATTCCTAAACCCATCTTTTTCAACACAAGTGTGTGTAGTTTCCTCTAAAGGAACTGACACGGAGGATGCCCTCCCTCCTAGCGAGGCTTATATCATATCTGACATCCCACTAGTCATAGATCTTCCCCCTCCTGATCCTCCTACAAACTCGTCAACCCCACCAGTTCACGATTTCACCTCTCCCCAGGGCCATATCCCAGTTTGGGAGACAGTTCCCCAAACCATACCCTCTACACCCCCACTCACTCATCCCCCTGCCATAGCTAGGGGTAGGCGTAGGCAGAAGGAGCCCACAACTCCACCCCCCCCACATGTCCAACCTCCTTACGCCCTATGTGAGAAAAATAGACACCCAACCCACAAATTCCCATCTCTACCTGAGTTACGGAACCTACTTCTAGTCAACCCAACACCATCACCGCTCGCCACTATAGCCAGTACTGCTACTACCTCCCCTAACTCAAACAAAAAAGGGTTGTGAACCAACTTCACTTGCGCCATATGTTTATAATATGGTCATTATACACACCATTGCCCATCTATCACATACGTCTGCCACACATTAGCCGCGACACGCCACACATACCTTCCCGAGTTTCCTCCAACACTCCATACCAATGCTCCTGTGAATGTGATTCATTATACTTCTTCATAAATCCTCAAGAAAAGGGGAGCTACATGTCCTCCCCCCAAACTATCACCTGATCGCTCATAGTATCGGTGTACCTGGGATGGCATTATGGGCCCACCGTCTATATCTAAGCTATTTTTCCCACTTTCATTTTTTTTTGTATCGGAGCCCATAAGCTCCGTTCTCCGAACCATTTTTGTCCACTTACACAGTCCTTTTCATCAAATGATCTTATTCACTATTCCCTGGTGGCACATCTTTCCATGACACACTCAGGTACGCATGTGCATATTCAAAATTCTCAAATAAATGCTCATATGTTCGATTATCTTCAGATATTGTTCATGTCGGGTATTTGGTTTTCATGTGTGCAAGTACTTGGTCATTATAAATCGACACAACCCCTTCAGGTATATACTCAACACTGGCATGTAGTCATTCCCTGTGAATCTCACTTACATCTCCAGTCACCTCCTATGACATTTGCCTCTAGGATCCCCATTTCGGGCTCTGTAGTACCACCACCTCCATTTGCATCTTCGATACTATCATGCGAGTAGCACTCTTACCCACATGTGTTGTCCCAGTCATAGCACCCTTTTGCGCTTTTGACGCTCATGTTGTTTTTCAAAACCCTTTAGGGATGGGAGTTCTGATAGTTTTACATCATGTCGCGAATCAGCCACATACTCCTTGTCCTCATTTTGCTAGCATTCCCAGATGGACTCCCAGATTATCTCTTCACGGTTCTATTTTTTTTTACTGCACCTCCGTAGTATCATGAACCCTCCATTTCATCCATAATCAGTTTTCCCATCTACAAATCTACCTTCATTTCACCTACCTCATACAGAAACTCACCGATGGGACCCCCACCCTTCATCAGTTCTCCGAGCAAATTATGCCCTACATGGGCCACCCATATCACACTGGGGTACCCGTTTCTGTATTTGTACACTTCTCCCCAATTATTCATTATTTATTGTACAAACGCCTTTATTTCCAGTTGTTACATTACCTTTTTTGTCGTCACCTTTGGTGACCTGCTTCCCTCTTTTTGGCCAACTGCAAGCCATGTCACCCTTGGTTGGAGCCCTACTTATCATCTCCCCTTGCCGACATCATCCATATCTTTAGAGTACCCCACAGGCCACTTACCTTTGCCCTCTGAATTTTTTCACCTTGTCCCGCCTTTGGCACAACTTATCCCCAGTCTTGTCGTCCCCCTGACACTCAACCTCGTTGAACGGTTGCAGCCACTTTTTCTCTCACACATACTCCAACCAAGGGAAGTCTTGAGTCTTCCCACATCTTGACTTCATCCATGTACCTCCGCCACTTCCTCACCTCACCTAGTATATTTATCGAAGCCATTTTCTTGTGGGAGTCGCGTCCCCCTTTTTGTCGACATCAGCACAGTTTTCCAGAAGGGCGACAGTATCTTGATTCTCATTATCCACTCAATGAGAGATCTCAGATGGCACAGGGTGAAACACCATTGCTCCCTGCTATTGTTGACCCCCATAACATTCGACGCCAACACTTTCTCATGTTACGATGGGTCTTACTTTGTGACTATTGCAGTTAGTTCTTTCATTTGCCAAATACCTCTGAACTTGGCTGGGCTATCAATGCCCACATAGTCGATGATACTTATTAACGCGACCACTGCCTACTATTCAGAGTACGTTCATCTGCAGAATTGTCTTTTTCCTTTATCACGACCTCCCCTGAGGGCGCTGCAGTTGTCTACACCAACACTTCAGTTATCTTTTTTCAGAGTTACATGACACGAGCATGGGGCATGCCCGCCTCGTTTGTACATAGTTATCTATTGTACACACCTCATAGAAGGTCGGGTCCTACCGATTCCTTTTTCCTCCAACAGATCGCTCTAGACGATCCCACTATTGCTCTCTCTTACAACAAAATTCTCAGTAGAAGTAACATTGATGGATTTAGGCTATACGTATGCTCATAACCTCATCCATCAGGGGGCATCTGTTATCACTGAATTTTCATCCGCACATGATTACAAGAAATCAACATCATCAAACAGTGATGAAGTCATCCATGGACCTGAATTAATACCAAAGAATTCATAAAAAGGGTCAAAAACTATACAAAGTAGTGAAAAATTAAAGAGCTCTATGCAAAAATTGGGCACACGCGCACATGCGTGGAATAGGAACGCATAAATCACGCACATGCGCATGATGCGCGACTGTTATCGCAAAAATCTGTGCACCTGCTAAACAATGCATTTATGAGAGTCGTTAGCCTCTCACCCACTTATGGTTCATCTCCCAAGCTGATTTGACCCTCAAATCTGGACTGGATCCGATTGGAGGGCTGGTCAAAGAAATAAGAATGCCCTATTGGCCTTTTTTCACACTACAAAGAAGTTAAACAATAGCCCAAAGGAGTGCTATAAAAAGGCCATGGATGCACCTCATTTTTCAAGGAATTCAAAGTAATGTTATGTTGCCTCTATTCTCTTGAGGACTCCATCCTTGTCAAGATCATATTAGCACCATTGCATTGGACAATCCATCTCACCCATTGAGTGGATTTGTAAAGAGTTCTTTCATCATTTTCCATTTTTCTTTGTTGTAAGAAGAGCTAGCTAGTGGGGTTCCAAGAGCCCTCCCTTGGAGGAAGAAGGGACTCATAGTCCCCTTTCTTCTTGGTGTATTGTTTCACTAATAGATCAGCCTCAACATTGGTGACATGGGTCTTATGGTTCTTTTTGTTTCTATGTCCCTATGCTCATGAATTTAGTTGTTATTGCATTTCTTACTTTAATTCTTAATTGTAGTCTTTTATTTTCTTTCCCTAACTCTTTTCTTTGCAGCTATCCTGCTCAGCAGACCCAACTGAGCTTGCAAGCACATATATTTTTCTCACTAAGGTGACGAAAGAGGTGCAACACAAACCTTTCATGTCATATCCTACTACTTTTATCAGCATGAGTAAGCAATAAAGCAGAATCAGGTTCAATGAATTCAGAAAAAGTATACAATCTAGATTAATGATTTACCTCACCGGTAGAAACCCTGGAGTTGGTTTGAATGTCATAAATATCCACAAATTTTTTTGTGAATATGGATTTCTTTCCGGTGCTAGAATTCGTCATCTGATACACAGAGATAAGTTTGACAAAAATCTTGGGAACATGCAACACATTCTCGAAGCTTTCGTTGGTGAGTTCAATCCGTCCTTTGCTGGTGACTTCGACAGAAGATTTGTCTCCCATCAGAATAGGAGGAACTTTGCATGCATCCAATGAAGAATAGACTGCTTCTGAGGCAGTTATGTGATGTGATGCTCCTAAATCTACAATCCAAGCATCGGGAGAGGAGTTGATTTCAATCAAGGCATGGCTAGAATTGCCTTTCTTGGAATTCATATATTCTGGCTTCTTCTTCTTGGAACCCTCGAGGATGTGATCTCCAAGGTTGTTTTTCTGAAGTATTTGAGACATCATATCTATTTGTTTTTTCATGCATGCACATTCCGAATGGAATCCTTTGTGACAATATGTGCATTTCTCTCATTTTCTTCCATTTTCTCCTTTGGATCCGAAGGCATCGGTGAAGGGTTTTGTGTACACTTCCTTCTTCGTATGTGCATGAGATTTTTTCTTATATTTATCTTTATATTTCTGATATTTGTGGATTCCATCATGCATAGTGAGTGCATGCACCCTTGGGCCTTTTATTGCGCCCATGTTGATGAGATTGGTTTTCTCTTGTGTCAAGGATTCGATAAAGTCCTCAAGAGAAGGCATCTTCCAGGTGGCTCCAGAGGGGAATCTTACAATATGCAATTTGGATATGAATACAGAGAATTTAGGACCAATCTTGGAGAGAATGGTGAGAACCATTTGTTTCTCCTCCGTCGATTTATCAACCCTGCAAGCTTTCAGTTGCGACAATAAATCCTTGAATTTTGTAAATAAATCTTGGATATTGTCAATTATTTTTGGATCTAATGTGAGAAGCTCCACCTCCAGCATGTGTCCCCTCATCTCATCATGTTTTCCAAAGATCCCTTCCAAGGTTTTCCAGGCTTCATTGGGAGTCTTACAGGAAGATATGTGAAAAAGGAGATCGAGGGAAATAAGACTGCAAATTGTTCCGAGTGCCTCATCCATGCGATTTAAGTACTTAGATTTTTCTATGGCTGATGTAGGATTTGTAACTATATTCATGGTTAACCTATATAACCCTCTATATTGGAGATGTATGGATATTTTATCCTTCCATGAAAAATAGTTCTAAGGTGTAAGAATGAATTCTTTTTGGAATTCCATCTTTCCGTTGTCTTCAATCTTTTGTACCTGCAAAATATTTTGGTGTAGATTTTGCTTAGTAGTCCGTCGAATATGATACCATGTAAATGTGTTTAAAATGCACAGAATAGATATAGCTAAACAATGATACAAACATTTTCATAGAGAATAGAAGAAATAAGAAGAAGGAGAGAAAGAATGGAATAATTCTCATTAACCGTTGTGAATAATGAATAATTTACACATGATATACTTTGTATATCTCAATGAGTTCGACTTGAGGTGAACTAATGTGCCATAGTGGTGGTATAGAGTGATATGGACACACGCCAACAGTTACAAGAGTGCACTGCCACCTATTCTAGTCTATCAGGCAGTTACGGTAGTGAACTACCACCTAGTTGAGTTAACTAGTCAACTAGTCTTCAGTTAACTAACTGAACATAGAGTAGTGAGGAGTTAACTTAGGGAATCAAGGCTAATGTGCCACTTTGGTGATGATACCAAGGAAGTTTTGAATTATCATGGTGATTATCCCAATGTTTCATGGTGATGATCCCAATGCAACATCTAAACTCAAATCAACTAGTCAAACTGAAGTGTCAACTGAAAGAGAATATTCTTCAGGTGGAATATTCTCCCCTAAAATATATGAGACTGGATAATGACTAATTATGAATAATAAACAAGGAATAAACTTAGGAAAAAAAAATCCTAGGTGTGTGTGGATTAACTCCATTAGTATAGTGTCATAGATATGTGTGAGGACACAAAGGCTGGGGCCACATGGAGCTATCTTGGGCTCCTTCACAACTTCACTAGTCCAACGCTCCAGAGGAGTGAGTGTGATAACCCTCTAGGAAATCTGAATCCTGGAGTCTTGCGATAAATCATGACTATTGATTGGGGTTTGAGCCACTAGATGAGAGGGCACGTGGTAGGGGATCGTGTGGTCTAAGAGCTTAGCACTCCAGAGGGAGTAGGAGGAAAGTTTCTATGGAGCCAAAATGTCTGCAGCTCTGAAGGATGGAGTAAATCCCAATTTTTTTCTTTAGTGATGTGTGTCGCCAGATCATATAATCTGGAAACTTCGGACTTCAAAGGATTTGGGGTGTGACACCTCCAAAACTCCCAAACACCAGATCTCCAAAGTAATGGGAGTCGTAGATCGAGGGTCTACATGGAAAAACCTATACCATAAGATCAGAGGAATGTTAGAAGTTTGTGTTAGGGGTCGATGTGGCTCGCTGGCATCACCCAAGGTGACTTGGACCCACAATTGAGGTGCCACGTGTCACTTGGATACAGATGTTTTGTAGATCCTTGGGCTTATTCGAATGTGACATGTGTCACCCCCTGATGAGGGAACATGTCACCCCTGGCCCTCACCATGTGTCAATCCCTATTACATGTCCACCTGGCCACGTGAATGGTTAAGTACTGGGACTTTGGGAATCTGGGACTTCAGGACTTCAAAATACTTGGGGTGTAGTGTCGTAGAGAGGCTGAAAGGCCAAAGCCACATGGAGTGATTATATAAATTTGGAAATCTAGGAATCTATGGCTCTGGAGGACTTGGAATAGTATGGTGTAGAAAGGCCCGAAGGCCAGAGCCACATGGTAATTCCACCAGACTTCTGAAGAAAAGTACTTTGAGAGATTTGGGTCGTTAAACCATGTGCACCCAAAAGTATCAAACGCCATATTTTACCTTAGGCACGTGCGTTCCCAAGGATAATGATCCATCATCGATTAATGTTGTATGGATCGCCTCCATAGATCTAACAATGCAGGGAGTTTCAGGATATCAAAGAATTCAGGGTGATATGAAGGAGTCGGATCCACGTAGGTGCCACATGGCCCATGACTATTAACCCCTGAAGGACTTTGTAAGGGAAGATCTCTCAATCCCAATCCTGGATTCAAGCATGACGACAGTGGTTGAAGGCTCATAGCGAGAAGAACATGATAGATATCCAATAAAAAGGATTTGATTAATTAAGGAAAAGGAAAATTTGAGGCCCCATTCCTTAAAATATTTTTAATGGGTTGGGTGTGTTACACTCTAGTACCTTTGTTGGTTCAGTACTGGGGTTTTTAGTAGGTAAGATTTCAAGTGGAATATGGACCCATGAACCATGGGAGAAGGTGGATGGAATGGGGATTGTGGTTCCTATAGCCAACGTGAAAGGGGAAGTAGATTTGGGGTTAGTAGTGTCGATATGAGTGTGGTGAAGGGATGATGGAGTGGAGGATGGGGCATCCACAACTGAAGTAGGAGGTTAATGGGTGTTATCACTGAAATTTCATCCGCAAATGGTTATAAGAATTCAGCATCGTCAAACAGTTATGAAGTCATCCATGGACCTGAATTAACACAAAAGAATTCATAAAGGGTAAAAAACTATACAAATAGTGAAAAAATTGAAGGGTGCTATGAAGACACTAGGCGCGCGTGCACATGTGTGAAACAAAAATGTAAGATTCACGCACATGGGCACAATGCGCAATTGTGGTCGGCCTCCCACCCACTTCTGGTTCAACTTCCAAGCTGATTTAACACTCAAATCTGGATTGGATTCGACTAGATGGCTGGTCAAAGACCTAGAAATGCCCTAATTAGCCTCTTTACACACTACAAACTAGTTGAACAATAACCCAAAGGAATTCTATAAGAAGGCCATGGATACAATTCATTTTTCAAGAAATTTCATAGCAAAGTTATGCTGCCATTATTCTCTTGAGGACTCTTCTATCCTTGCCAAGAGTATACTTGCATCATTGCTTTGGGCAATCCATCTCACCCCTTGAGTGGATTAGCAAAGAATTCTTTCACCATTTTCATTTTCTTTTTCAAAATTGTAAGAAGAGCTTACTTGTGGGGGTCCAAGAGCCCTCCCTTGGAGGAAGAAGGGACGTATAGTCCCCTTGCTTGTCGGTGTTTTCTTTTACTAATATCAGCCTTATCATTTGTGACATGGGTCTCATTGTTTCTTTTTTCTTTATGTCCTTATGTTTATAAATTTAGTTGTTGTTTTATTTCTTAGTTTAATTCTTAGTTGTTGTTTTATATTTCTTTTTCTAACCCTTTTCCTTGCAGCTGTCTTGCTCAACAAACCCAACTGAGCTTGCAAGCACCTCTATTTTTCTCACTAAGGTGATGAAAGAGGCGCAATATATTGGTGACTCCACTGGGGAAAGGTATCAATTTCCTACCCCATTTGGGTTTTTCTAGCTCTTCTTTTAGTTTATTTAACTTGCAGGTGCATTAACCGGCCTAAGCCGACCTGCCAATCATCCAATTCCAAGGTGAATTGAGAGAATTCCATCTGGAATTTTCATTCACAGCCGTGTGTCACTTGTGCGTGGGTTTTTAGGCCAACATACACACATCGTGCACACATGCGCTCAAGTCACAGTTCTGTTCTACGCACGTGTACTTATTGACTCTTTTATGTCTGCACACATGCGCTCTGTGTGCCTCTGTCTCCACTGAGACCCACGCATCTGTGCAAAAATTCACATTTTAAAGTTGTTGAGATGTGGGGAAGGCCATTAGCCTTCTTAAAAATGATTTCAAGTATGTTTTAAAGCTGCACCACACTTAGTACCCTCATCATATAAAGGGGTTAGTCAAAACACATAGGCACTTAGGGGGTTAAAATTAATTTCCTCTTTTGGCTTTCATTTTCACCACATGGATGGCTTGTTTTGACTCACAATATAAGTTGGAAATCATTTTTAATCACATTTAACTTGCATTGGGACTAGAAGTTGGATAACAATCGCTTAGTATGCTCTTCTCTCATGCATCCAAGCGACCTTGAGAATCAGAAAAAGATTGTGAAATGATTTCATCTCCCTTAAGAACATTAAAACCTTTAGGAGAGGAAAACAACCCTTCTTGGGACTCCTCTTAGTTTATTTTTTCAAACACATCTTAATATTGTAACGGGCCCATACATGCCCNACATGATCAATCTAGGATAGTTTCAAAGCTTTTCTTAGATTACATCACAATAGGGAGTTAAAGGAATAGTAACGGACCCACATGTCCACATGCTATCTTCCTAGGGACTTTTGAGTTACACAAGGTTGTACCAAAGGCACTTAGTTAATTAGGTAATCAACACTTGTAAGGACCAAGAGAAGTCCACATGTAGCAAGGTGACATCTAATTCAATAAAAATTGGCACACTTTCACTCATTCACACACAAAAGTCACTTATCACTCACATAGCTCTGTTATAACCCTAAATTTCACCACACATGCTTACCTGGCATTAGGCCAACTCATATCCCTTCCTTGCCAAAGCCATGCTGAACAAACTCTTGAAAATCCTCTTAAATCAAGTGACACGCGCCCTAACTCACTACTGCATGTGTTGGAATGCTGGCAGGCCTACTACTGCACGCGTTGGAACGCTAGCTGGCCTACTACAACCCACATTTACCTAACAAAGCACAAAAACAGGAAAGTTGCTGACGGGACAAAAAGCTATGGGTCAGTTAACTGAAACTCCCAGCCATGCATGGCCGAGAGTTCGTCCAAAACCCTAGCTCCTTCTAGCCTATAAAAGAAGGGGTAGGGGTACTATTTGGAGGAGGAACATTATAGCAAAGAAACTCTGTCCAATTGCCGAATCCGTTTGTCCCAACCCTTTAGCCTTTCCTCAAGCTTAAGGAGAATTCAAGCAAAGCAGTTGGAGGACAAAGAAGAGGAGGAGCCCATGATCAGGATCAAGGAGTGGTGGCCGGTCTCTATTATTATTGTAAGTTGACTCATCTTGAGATTAATAAAAGAATACTTTTCCCGTCCCAATGCATGAGTTATTTATGATTTGTGCAATTTATGCTTAATGTCTAACCCTCAAGTAGAAAAATAGCATGCATGCGTAGTGTTTTGTCTTAATTGCAGGATTTTTTTTTGGAAGGAGTAGCGCAAGAAAGCGGACGAAGCGCAATGGAGGATCTACACCAAACATCAATAAAAAGGTTAGTAGGTCATTTCCATGCTTGTATGTGGAAAAGGGGTTTTAATTTTGGGGTGATAGGTGAAAAGTGATTTCTTTAAGGTCATGATCTACATGCAAGTTTAGCCCTAGCTTGCTAGTCCATGGGGTATTATTTCCCAACAACAAGCTTCTTCTTGAAACGTGGAGGTCAAAGTAAGTTTCCTCCAAAGGGATTCCAAAACGCCCCACCCTTTTCTTGATGAAACTATCCACTCCCATTTTAATTCAACGAGGTTGGTTCACACCCCCAACCTCTCAAAACAACTACATCTAAATTTTTTCTAAAAACTCACTAAGTTTTCCTCCACAGGAGGTGCCACAAGAAATTTTTTAGTCTAGGTAGGATTTCGGGGATAGGCATCCAAATAACTCCCCGTTATCTGGTTCTCACATTGTCAAAACCATAGAAGTTGTCAAATAGGGAACTGAAAATCCTCCAATTCAAGTGTTCCTAACATCATAAGGCAGGGAGATACCCATGAAGGGTTGAAGGCTGAGGTCCGGTTGTTCTGTGTGTCCCCTCTTGAGGCACCCGCCTCTTGGACGGGATCCAGCCCGTGACCCATTTCTTAGGCTGAAAATCTAAATGTCGCACTTTGACCGAGGTACCTAGTGACCAAATTTTAGGACATCTACCCAAGTGCAAATTGTGGGCTGCAATTGCACCTTGATTGGATTTTGTGTGGATATTGGGAAATATCGCTAGCTCTTTCGAGATATGCCCCCTTTACCCCTCATTATAACCAATTATTTCATCGTACACTAGTTTCACTTCCGGTGACTTCAGACCCCACTGTTGAGTACTATTGGAAGGTCCAGTACTATTTGAGAGGAAGGACGTTACGTCTTCTAGGACACGAGCATTTGTTTTCTTTTGATTTCACACGCAGAAAAAACCCACTTATCCACATATATGCTTCTTTTTCAAAACATTTTATGTATGATGCACTTCTAACTACATTTTGATTTGGATATACATATTGTGTAAAGTTCAAATTTTGCAACCAAAGGCTCTTGTTTCTTTATTACTCTCACCACCATTTTCACACATTCACTCAGCTAGTTGAACATCATAGGGGACCCACAGAATCCCCGTCGTTCCTGATGCTTGCTAAACCTCCCTCCTATATTAGGGGGAGTGTCTGGTCTTGCCCACTCATCGGAACCACCTTCACACACTCCTGTGAGTGCTACTATCTTAGGATCAACTTTGCTTGGTTTCACATTACTTGGGTCCACTTCCCAAGGTCCTCCGTCCACTCGCTCTCCTTTACATGGAAGTGGGGGACCAACTTCCTCTCAAGGGGGAAGTACCAACCCACCTAGCCTCCCTCAAGGGTCAGGTTCACAACACACTCACACCATGGCTGGAGCTAACCCTCCCCCCCACTACAGATGCCATATTTGGCCTCTCTCAACATACTGGATCTAAGAAAACTCACCAATGATCCTATATTCCTTGACCCCATATGGCCTGCAATGACCACCAAACTACCTTCAGACATACCCAAGTTTGAAGGGAAGGCAGGTGATGACCCTGCCAACCACGTCATGAATTTTCACCTATGGTTCTCTTCCAATAGAATTATGGATGATTCCATCAGACTGCTATTATTTCAACGCACACTCACTGGCCCATCGGCCAAATGGTATGTAGATGAAAAATCATGGTCCCATGTGACTTTTGAATCCTTGGCCAAAGCATTTTTTACCTTCTTCCAATTACCAATCTGCCATGACAATGGTCTGGAACTACTGTCTAATTTCAAACAATCCTCAGCCACACATATCGATGATCACATTCACGAGTGGCGTAGGCGATGTAGTTTGTGAAAAGCAGAAACCACCAAACAACAGTGTCTTGACTGGTTTCTTAGATCACTTGTCTCTCTCCTTGGTAAGGATGTAGCTTTCACCTTCCCTCATTCTGAAGAGGAATCCATCAGAAAGGATCAATAGTATGACCTCATCTATGCACAGTTAGGGTACTTATACACTGTACTTCCTGATCTCCCAAAACCTGTTCCATTTG
>JASDQU010735500.1:93621-107619 GCA_032191745.1 Picea mariana
CAACCATACCCTGTTGTTATGCATCCACCCATAAGTGGGCCACCGCCAGCACCCCCCATACACCCACCTATTCAAACAAATTCTGGTACCCCCTCTACCTCGGATTATAGTACAAGCGAAAGAACCATGCCTTCCTATGTACCTTACGAATCATTACCACCACAGAATCTGTACTTTGCATTTCCTGGTCCACCACAACCCATGGCTCCCCCACATCCTCATGCTGGGGTGAATTTTGTTCAACCCTCTCCCGTTCAGCAATATCAAAATTTCGAACAGTTGAATACGGCAAATCCAACCCATCCATTGAACAATGCCAAAAAGAAAGGATGAAACAAGAACAACCATAACCCAAGTCAAGGTGAGAATCAACCCTACCAGAACCAACCTACTGGGGGCAACCAAAAGCAAGGGAATCAGAACCCCCAAGGGGGAAATAATAATAGGCGTCAAGGGAGAAATAACAATACTATTAAAACCAACTTCCCTTGTGCCCTCTTCGGTGAGTTCGATCATTACGCTCATCATTGCCTCCAAATCACTGATTTCAAATGGTTGAAAGACTCAAGTAGTCTACCCCATCCTCCAACACTGCCTGCCCCTCAGCAGGCACCACAACAATATGTACAACAACCCCCCCCTTCCATGCTGCAAAATCCTATTCCCCACCAAGGTGTGATAAACACCCAACAGGATGCACAACATCCCCCACCTCAGGTAGGACAGTACCTTAACCCCAACAATCCAGCAGATCACATGATCCTCCTCACTAGTGAGGAAGAAATCCTTCTGCAAACACGTAATCGCCAGTATCATGCACCCGTTAAGTCTCCTCCCATCCCTCCAGAGACAAACTGTGCACCGACAGGACCCCCGTTGATGATCCCTCACCCTAACATAGAGCCACCTCTTCGCATTCCTCACATCCCATTGCGCAGGAATGTCCAGAACGCAGAAGCTAGGGCAGCTCATAATTACAGTTTGGTTGATGACTTAGCACAATCCCCAGCTTCCATGTCAGTCTTAGAAGTCCTTCAGACTTGTCCCACTTAGTGGAAATCATTACTTTCTGCCTTGGGGGCAGTCGACCCCGCAGATACTCGACTCATTAGATTTTACCTTGACAGTGGAGAACCTCGCCTTCCTGCCTTGATCACTTTCCAAATCCCAGTAAAAATACGGAACATCACAGTTCATCGGTGTATCATCGATGAAGGTGCATCTACATGCATTATGTCCAAATCAGTATGGCATAAACTTGGTTCCCTGGAACTCATACCCTCTGCCATTACCTTATGAGCTTATGATGGATGACCATCATCTCTTGAAGGGCTCTTCCAAAATGTCCCTGTAGAACTCGGGGGAAAAACCATTCTCATCGACATTGAAGTTATCGACGCCCCACTAGATTATAATATCCTGTTTGGTCGTAGATACATGTACACTATGAATGTAGTTTCCTCTTCCATCTTTCGCACAATGATGTTCCCCCACAATGGGAAGAGCATTACCATTGACCAGGTCTCACATTACAAGCCTAACCCATCTGCCAACATCGATAACATTCTTCCTCTCATCCACACGAGTCATGATGCATACCCACTCATCGAGATGGGTCCTGGAATTTTCAAAGATCCATCATTGTTAGAAACTTACCATGGATCACCACTGCTCCTTCATCCTTCCAATCAAGTATGCGTCGTGTCATCTAACAGAACTAACACCGAGGATACCCTTCCTCTTAGGGAGGCTTCTATCATCTCTGACATCCCGCTAGTCGCAGAACTTCCCCCTCACGATCCTCCTACGAACTTTTCGACCCCACCAGTCCATGATTCCATCTCTCCCCAAGGACATATCCCAGTTTGGGAGACAGTTCCCCAAGACATCACTCAAATCCCTTTCTTTTACCCTCCACCAGGCATCGAAGCTTTCTAGGTAGCTGCAACGCTCACACTCCCTAATATGGTGTTAGCAATCCCAGTTTGGTATTTACATCCACCCGAGATGGTCCCTTGACCATCTCTTCTCCCCCAAACGGAAGGAATCCCAATGACGATTCCCATACTTACTCCCACCATACCTTCTACACCCACACTCACCCCCCCCTGCCATAGCTGGGGGAAGGAGAAAGAAAAAGGAGCCCGCAGCTCCACTTCCTCTGCGCATCTAACCCCCTTGCGTGCTATGTGATAAAGATGGACACCAAACCAACAACTGCACATCCCTACCAGAGTTACAGAATTTGATTCCTCTCAATCACACTCCCTCAACGCTCACCAGTACTGTCTCTACCACCCCCCATTCAAGTAGTAAAGGGTTACGAACCAAATTCGATTGTGCTATATGTTCAGAATATGGCCATTATACCCACTATTGCCAAACATTACCACGCTTTCGGTAGACATTAGCCGCAGTATGCAAAAGCTTCCAGAGCAACCCTAGTCCCACTACTTCATCCTTACCAAACATCACTGACATCCATTACGTCACCACCTCAGTCAATGAACGTATGAGATTCCCTTGCTCTTTATGTGAATCATTAGATCATTTTACATACCAATGTCCTATGATCATTGAATACAGGCAACAACAATTGACTTTGCTTCACAGACCCACAGAGTCGATATTTGACCTTATCTCATCACTAGAGGTTGTTCATGTCATTTCTCCCGAACCTGAGGCCCTTCCAATGCCTCCATGGTTCTTAGATGACTTATCTGAGGATTCACCCCCCAATCCCCCCAACTCTCCCGCTCATTTCCCTTCGGAAATTTTACACCCAACTACCATGGGTATTCCTCAGTACTTCGATATTTGGTTTATGTCGAGCGAACCATCACCATCTCCTTGTGTTGCTCCCCCTACTTCTTCATCACCAGGGGGCAGCCACATGACAACAGTCACTGATATCACTCTTCATGACCCCTTGTATTCCCATCACTTCCACTATGACGAGGAAATACTTGAAGAGTTAAACAAACCTGACTACCCATGGGATGCGCTACACCACTGCGCACTATTCTCCATGCCTCCTAACCAACACCCCCTCTATGCAGTCGAAACCAAGGATTTTATCTCATCAGGACCTATCGACTGGTTCAAAAACCCCATTCCTTCCCTTGATGCTTTTGAATAAGGCAACATGGCCAACATTTCCCCGACCATTAAAATTGACATTTCCATCAAAAATGGCATCGTTGAGGAAATCACCATTGGAGCAGCTTGCACTCCTCAAGAAATCACCGCCTATAAAGCCCTCTTCCAGGAATATCGAGATATTTTTGCCTGGTCATACACGAAAATGCCTGGCCTCGATCCCTCTATCGTCAAACATCGCATCGACACCTAGCCTGACATTACACCAGTTTGTCAAAAACAACGACCGTTACAGCCATCCAAAGCAGCAGCCATCAAAGCTGAAATTGACAAATTACACGCTATTGGGTTCATCTACCCCATTTCCTATACATCATGGGTTTCCAACCCTGTACCCGTTAACAAAAAACAGGGCATTATCCACATCTACACTGACTTTCGTGATCTCAATCACGTGTGTCCCAAAGACAAATTTCCAATGCCTTTCATCGATCAAATTATCGATGACTGGGTAGGCCATGAGGCTCTATCCTTCATGGACAATTTCTCTGGTTATAATCAAATTCAAATTCACCCAATCGATCAGTATAAAACCACATTCACTACCCCTTAGGGTACTTTTGCATATCGTGTCATGCTTTTTGTCTTAAAGAATGATGGCGCAACTTTCTAATGGGCTATGACATACATTTTTCACGATCTGGCTCATATCATCCTCGCATACTTGGATGATCTCATATCTTGATCCAAGAAATGCACCCAACATCTTGATGATTTGCGAATCATCTTCCAACGGTGTCGTCAGTACAACATTTTCTTGAATCCTCTCAATTGCATTTTCTGCATCACCACGAGATGCCTCCTTGGATTCATCATTTCTCAAAGAAGTATTACCGTGGACCCCCTCAAAGTCCAATTTATCACTTAAATTCCACCTCCTCAGAATTTACGTCAACATCAGAGCCTACAAGGTAAGGCTAACTTTCTACGATGATTTGTCCCTGACTACACTATTCTTGTACACGGTATCCTCTACTTACTAAATCACGACATCCCATTTCATTGGGATGAACATGCCCAATAGTCATTTGACGATCTTAAAATGGTGCTCTCCAATGCCCCTTTAATCAGTGCACCTGACTACAATCGCGACTATATCCTCTACGTATCAGCATCATTTGTTTTAGTAGTAGGAGTTCTTGTTCATCTAGGTGATGACAATCGTGAGCATGTCATTTATTACGTTAGTAAAAATCTCTCAGGGTCACCCCTGAAATATAAACATGAAGAGAAACTAGCTCTTGCAGTCATCCTCGCAGTCCATAAATTGCATAACTACATTCTGCTTCACACAACTAAGGTTGTTGCAGATTCCAACCCTATGAAATACTTTCTCAGTCGTCGACAAATAAACGACAAATTTTCTCGATGGATCATTATCCTTCAGGAGTACGATCTTGAATTCTCGACACCCAAGAGAAAGAAATACCTCGTTGTCATTGAACTTGTCACGACCCTCCCCTTTGACACCACCAGTGCCCCCATCAATATCGACTTTCCCAACGAACACCTCTTTTACATCACTTTAGATGATCCTTGGTACGACAACCTCCTCATCTACCTCCAAACTCAAAATTTCGGTAACCACCTTTCACGAGATGATCATCGTCATATTCACCATCAGGCGCCCCGCTACCTCCTCATCGGAGACATCCTATACCAGTGAGGAGTCGACACCATTCTTCGTTGATGCCTAACCGTTGACGAGGCCGATAGAGTCTTGAATGACTTCCACAACGGCGCATGTGGGGGCCATCTTTCGGGAATATCCACTGCTCAAAAGATTATCCGAGGAGGTTACTTTTGGCCTACCTTGTTTCACGATTGCATTCACGCCGTGAAACGATTTGAGAAGTGTCAGCTTTATGCCAACAAAGCCCAAGCACCACCTCCTCTTCTTCATCCAGTCATCACTACCAACCCTTTTTGTAAATGGGGGATTGACTTCATGACTTGTAATCCCCCCTCCAACAATGGTCACAAATACATTGTTGTAGCAGTCAATTACTTCACTAAATGGGCAGAAGCTATGCCCACCTTCAACAACACCGCTGACATCGCAACGTGTTTTTTATTTAACCACATCATATCTCACTTTGGAGTACCACTCCAACTTGTTTCCAATCACGGGAAACACTTCGAGAATGAGATTTTCATCGAACTCTCATCTCGGTTAGGATTCTCTCATGAGTTTGCCTCACCATATTACCCTCAGTCTAACGGAAAGGTCGAAGCAGTTAACAAGGTCCTCACGACCATGTTACAGCACACGGTTAATAAACATAAGACCAATTGGCATCACGTGTTATTTTCTATACTATGGGCTTACCGTACGGCTGTGAAAACAACTACTAGTTTCACACCATTTCATCTAGTCCATGGGGTTGAGGCCACTCTTCCCATCGAGTGCGAAATTCGCACCATACGCACTGCAATTGAGGTATTACCTGACACTTCTCCAATGGTGCAGCGCTTGCTGAACTTAGAGTCTCTGGATGAAGATCGTCAATCTTCATTGTAGAACAATGAGGCAGCTAAAAAATGATCAAAAACGACCTTTGATCGACATGTCAACCTTCGCTCATTTCGCGAAGGCGACCTCATCCTAGCTTAAAATATTGCTCATGATACCTTTGGCCATGGCAAATTCGAGTCACTATGGCATGGCCCATACATTATCCAGCATTTCCCCACCAAAGGTGCATACATCCGGGCCTCTCTTGAAGGCCTCTCTCTCAAAAAACCCGTCAACGGGTTGTATTTAAAGAAATTTTATGCTTAAAAGTAGTCATTCTACTTTAGGTTATTTCTTTTATAGTGTTTTTAATCTTTTTTCCATCCCTCACATCTAAAATCTCATTTGTGCTATTGACAGATGCTTCCTCCACCGGCCTACCACATCGGTTACGCCGACGGCGCTAGCCGTTGGACACAAAATCTCGCTTCGGCTGCTTGGGCTCTCTACACCCCCTCACATGAAATTCTCCATTCACACGACATATGTTTGGGTTCAGCGACCAACAACCAAGCTGAATACACTATTGTCATTGGCCTCTTGGCCGATGCCCAACATCATCATATTCATCACCTTAGCGTCTTCCTCGACTCTCAACTAGTCGTTGTCCAGCTCAACAATGTGTACCATGTACGCGATCCTTACCTCTTTCAAAAATACCTGTAGGTTATACTTTTATCTCGACATTTTGATTCCATTACATTTACACATATTCCAAGGCAATTGAATCAAATTACAGATAACCTAGCTAATATTGTGTTAGACTGGCATATATCACATCAAGCTATCTCTACACATACATAAACATATCAACAACCTGTCATAGCATATATAGATTAGACATCATCAATACATTAACAAAACACATGTAAACACCACATAGATCTCAAAACGTATACTCATGTATATATCGAACGGTCTACAATGCCATTCAAATGTTTACATACAAAAATACAAGTATCCGCAGGCCAGTGAAGCACCTTGGTACAAAATGGGCTCACCAGCCTATATACAAAAAAACATCAATACATAGAGCACCACTCAAGGTGCCTCTAGAGCACCACTACCTGCCCCTCCCTCAGGCGGTGGTTGCCCACCCCCTACTAGTCCCTCCTGCCCCGGAGGTAGTCGTCCAGTCATTGCAGCACCAACTACTGCTGCTCGTCGTACCATGGCCCGCCATGGCGACGGAATCCCCACACACTGCTCCAGGATGCCCTCATCCTGGATGCGTGACCACATGCCCTCAGGCACGCCCTATAACACCGCCTCCAAGCGATGGCGTGTGTCCTCAAAATCTACTCCAGAATTCATTGGAGGAGCATGTGATGGCCCAGCACCAGGGTCATCAAACCAATGTCTCCTCGCTACTCTCTCCAGATCAGTTGGTCGCGTCATGGCGTCCTCACATCGACGTCTCTCTCAAACATGTGGCCCTCCCCATGGTGGTCTCTCTAGCTCTTGATGAGCCGACGCTCTCTGTAACTCCACCTCGTGCCCACGAGGTGCCACATCTGCACATACAAACAAGAAACAGATAGTATTAGCATCTATATCATATACATATGTCATGCTATCTCAAACAAAAAACATATATATCAACATCATCAACATACCTCGATGGTCAAACACCTCCCCTTGAGGTAGCACCATGTCCAGATCCTCCCAGAAGTCAACCCTGGCATAGGGGTACTGTAATATCATGTACCTGTGGCATCTGCCACCACACCTGTGCCACCTCAGCAATAAAGAAGTGGCCGCCCTCGCCACCACCATGGTAAAGCAAAATAGTCGACCACCGCTTTAGTTGCAGCTCTCGCACCCTAGGGACACCCAATAAAATCCTCAGGCGCAACATAGGCACCCTCTCCAGAAACCAGGCCATTAGGATGGACCCAAAGGCAAACTCTCTCATATTCATGGATCGATAGTGGTCTAGCTGCCCTACCATCCTATCATGCAGCGTAAGCCCCCAGGAAAAGTTCTCACTGGCCAACAGTCTCTCCATCACAATAATCTGGCCACCACTGATCCGCTGCGTCGCCAGAGACCTATAAACTCTCACAATCATCGCTGATATGCAGCAATGCGTTAGGGCATCCATCGCCCCAATGCTCACGATATTTCCAGACATAAAGTTCGCCCCCCAACAGTATCTTTGGCCAACTGTCACTAGTGACACATCCCTCGGTAACACCGGCTCCTCTGGTAGGGTCATTCCCCGAAACAGGAGCCCAATCAAAAGGTACACATCCTCCACCGCAGTGAAGGCAATATTCTCTCCTCGCACTATGAAGCAATGTAGGTCTGGACTCCACATCTGGATAAGAAACTACAGGATATACTCCTGTGCATGTATCAACAGGCACTCAAAGAACTTCAGCAGCCCACAGGCTGCCAAAGTTGCACGTACACCTAGCTCCTCAATAGCCACGACGTCTTGCAGGAGGGTCCAATCCCTCTCTCGCCAACCAACCGACATCATGCACAATGCTCACCTACAACCACATAAAACAATCCTAAGTTAGCCAAATGGACCATCAACAACATCAAAAAGATAAGTTTTACACCCGTCAACCTTGCCTCCAAGGCGCAGCTGTTTAACCCACAGGCGTGCACAGGTGCGCACCTATTCACTCCACAGGCGCGCATGTGTGCATGCCTGTTCAATACATGGGTGCGCTCTCAGGTGTGCATGTCCACTACACAAGCGTGCTCTAAGGCACGCTTGTCCATTCTTCAGGTGTGCATGCGTGTGTTCCCTCTAAACTTGCAGGCACGCTTTAGAGTGCGCCTGTCCAATACACAACCGCACACACATGCGTAGCCGACAGGCATGCACATAATGCACACCCTTTACCCCCTTACCAGCACCACCATGCATGCCTATCCAGTGAGAAGGCGCACACGTGTGCATGCCTACTTCCAGATTGCCCACACACATGGGGCCCACACTCATCAAACCCTCTGTATGGCCCTCCATACAGCCCCTGCCCAAAAAATGAAACCCTAATTCTATGCAGGATGATCAGACCACTAACCTGAAGCTCGCTGGTCCTCGATCGGATGCCTCGTCATCCCAGAATCTCCAAATCTCCTCTGAATACTTCTCGTCCAGTCACTATAGTAGCAAGTACAAATGAGGTGGCAATGTGGGCCCTACAACTATATATAGGCCTTTTCACCAAACTTCCACTCACCATTCCGGGAGATCCGGTCGTCCATTTGTCGATCTGTCTTCAGCCACAAGATCAATAGTCCCTGGGCCTCTTTTCATCCTGAGCCCTTGGGACGCCATTTTTCATACCCTGACCAGGTACACATGCGCATATTCAAAATTATCAAATACATGCTCATATATTCGATTCTCTTCAGATATTGTTCACGTCGGGTATTTGGTTTTCATGTGTGCAGGTACTTGGTCATCATACATCAACACAACCCCTTCAGGTATATACTCAGCACTAGCATGTAGTGATTCCCTTTGAATATCACTTACATTTCCAGTCACACCCTCTGACATCTACCTCTAGGATCCCCATTTTTGGCTCTGTAGTACCAACACCTCCATTTGCATCTTTGGTACTGTCACTCAGTAGCACTCTTACCCACATGAGTTGTCCCATTCATATCACCCTTTTGTGCTTTTGACACTCATGTTGTTTTTCAAAACCCTCTAGGGATGGGAGTCCCGATAGTCTTACATCATGTCGCAAATCAGCCACATACTCCTTCTCTTCATTTTGCTAGATTTCCCAATGGACTCCCAGATTATCTCTTCAGGGTTCTATTTTTGGACTGCACCTCCGTAGTATCATGAACCCTCCATTTCATCCACAATCAGTTTTCCCATTTGCAAATTTCCCTTCATTTCACTTACCTAATACATAAACCCACCCATGGGGCCCCCACCCTCCACCAGTTCTCTGAGCAAATTGTTCCCTACCCGGGCCAACCATATCACATTGGGGCACCCATTTCTATATTTGTACACTTATCCAAAAATTATTCTTTATTTATTGTGCAAATGCCTTTGTTTCCAACAGTTACATTACCTTTTCGTCATCACCTTTGGCGACCTTATTCCCTTTTTTTGGCAAAACACAACCCATGTCACCCTTGGTTGGGGAACTACCTATCATTTACCCTTGAAGACATCATCCATATCTTCAGAGTACCCCACAGGCCACTTATCTTTTCCCTCTGAGTTTATTCACTTTGTCTCACCTCTGGCAGAACTTATCCCCTGTCTTGTTGTCCCTCTGACACTCGACCTCGTTGAATGGTTGCGGCCACTTTTATCTCACATATACTCCAACCAAGGGCAGTCTTGAGTATTCCTACATCTTGACTTCATCCATGTACCTCCTCCACTTCCTAACCTCACCTAGTAGATTTCACGAAGCCATTTGCTTCTAGGAGTCGCGTCCCCCTTTTTGTCGACATCAACACATTTTTCCAGAAGGGCGACAGTATCTTGATTCTCATTACCCATCCAATGAGAGATCTCGGATGGCACAGGGAGAACCACAATTGCTCCCTACTGTCATTGACCCCCATAACATTCAACATCAACACTTTCTCATGTTATAGTGGGTCTTACTTTGCGACTATTGCAGTTAGTTCTTTTACTTGCTGAAGACCTCTGAACTTGGCTCGGCTATCAATGCCTACAGAATCCGTGATTCTTCTTACAGCTATCACTGCCTACTATTCAGAGTATGTTCATCCACATAATTGTCTTCTGCCTTTATCACGACTGCCCCTGAGGGCGCTGCAGTTGTCTACACCAACACTTTATTCCTCTTTTTGAGTTACATGACACGAGCATGGGGCATGCCCCCCTCGTTTGTACATAGTTTATTTTTTACACACCTCATGGAAGGTTGGGTTCTACTGGTTCCTTTTTCCCTCCAATAGATCGCTCTGGATGATCCCACTATCGCTCTCTCTTACAACATCACTCTCAGTAGAAGAAACATTAATGGATTTTGGCTATACGTATGCACCTAACCTCATCCATCAGGGGGCATCTATTATCACTAAAATTTCATCCGCAAATGGTTACAAGAATTTAGCATCATCAAACAGTTATGAAGTCATCCATGGACCTGAATTAACACAAAATCATTCATAAAGGGTAAAAAACTATACAAATAGTGAAAAAATTGAAGGGCGCTATGAAGACAGTGGGCACGCGTGCACATGCGTGAAACAAAAATGCAAGATTCACGCACATGCACATGATGCGCGATTGTTGTCGTAAAAATCCGCGCACCTGAGAAACGACACATTTATGAGAGTGGTCGGCCTCCCACCCACTTCTGGTTCAGCTTCCAAGTTGATTTGACACTCAAATCTAGACTGGATTCAACTAGATGGCTGGTCAAAGACTTAGAAATGCCCTAATTAGCCTCTTTACACACTACAAACTAGTTGAACAATAACCCAAAGGAATGCTATAAAAAGGCCATGGATACACTTCATTTTTCAAGGAATTTCATAGCAAAGTTATGCTGCCATTATTCTCTTGAGGACTCTTCTATCCTTGCCAAGAGTATACTTGCATCATTGCTTTGGGAAATCCATCTCACCCCTTGAGTGGATTAGCAAAGAATTCTTTCACCATTTTCATTTTCTTTTTCAAAATTGTAAGAAGAGCTTACTTTTGGGGGTCCAAGAGCCCTCCCTTGGAGGAAGAAGGGACTCATAGTCCCCTTGCTTCTCGGTGTTGTCTTTCACTAATATCAGGATTATCATTGGTGACATGGGTCTCATTTTTTCTTTTGTCTTTATGTTTCTATGTTTATAAATTTAGTTGTTGTTTTATTTCTTTGTTTAATTCTTAGTTGTTGTTTTATATTTCTTTTTCTAACTCTTTTCCTTCCAGCTGTCCTACTTAGCAAACCCAACTGAGCTTGCAAGCACCTCTATTTTTCTCACTAAGGTGACGAAAGAGGCGCAACAATGGGTAATATCCTCAATGATAGAAGTGGGATGGGTATGGACTGGTGAATCATCCATAATATTGGTGATGGGAATAGAAGAGGGAAGGAGGGTGGGTGTGCAAGTTGGTGGTATAAGGGAAGAAAGGGGAGTAGCATTAGTAAGAATGGTTTTAGTGGTGGATATGGAGGGAGAGTCAGAGGATAATTTATTACAAAGAAAAGTAGTAGCAAAGACTTCACAGAGCTACTCTCTAGAAATAATGGCATCATCTGCAATTGACGAGAATGGGAGAAGAACTATCCTCGGTAAGGTCTCCTCTTCCCCTTCTTCCTCTTCATTGTCTGACACTAGAAGCATCTACTATCACTTCAAGGAAATTGTTCTTTGGCCTACACCTCTGGTCTATACCAGAACCAAATATTTTGATATCACAGGAATTGCATATGAGATTCCCAATCTCTTCTATTCTTTGGTGAGCCTAGACCATGTAGTGGCCTCCTTATCTAGAATTTCCTCATCCAAATAAAAAGGAAAAGGAGGGGTGTGAAAAAATAATGGATCCACAGTTAAAGGACTCACAAAAGTAAATTCACAGTTCATGTCAAACCAAATGTTGTGGATGTGTCGGTTAAGCATCACCTGTGGAATCCTCAGTCACTGTGTATTTAAAATGATGTCGTTATGGCACCGGAGAAAGGAAACATCATAGTATTCTAAGTGAGAGGTAGTAGTGTGACTGTGTAAGGGTTTGAATATATTGGCAATATGACTATCAAGAGCATAGGAGAGGCTTCAACCCTAAGGAATTTTCCACTTCCACATAGTGATCATGACCAACAAGTACCCATATATGAATTATGTGGCCCGGTCATGCACATCAATGCAGACTTGCGACATCTCTGTGAGAAGGTACTTACACCAATTCAATGGTGATCCAATTTTTCTAAACTCAACCACAACTATGGCATCGAGTGTGAACTTTCCTTGCAATTATTTCTTCATGAACTTTCCTACAATTACATAACAGACACAACATACCTTTTCATCATTAACTTGGTCAATGAGTGCTCTACGACCTCCTCACCTGGTGCCATATTTTTCATAGAGTATTATTTGTTCCTTCTTATGTCCATGCTTCCCTGAACCCTGGAAGCCTTGCATAATGTCCTACCCTTCCATGGATAAACCAGTCAACTTGTGTAACATACCCAACCTTAAACCTGCTGGGTTATGCCACACTTAAACTCTTGCGGAACTTAATACATTGTAACATACCCGACCTTCTAGGCTAGCAATGCCAACTCCATAAAAACAACAATACCATCTGTATATCTATAAAACTTAAAGTAGAAAAACATATTCTACAAAGACACAAATTTGAGTGGAATTAACAGTAAAATATACATGCATCGTACACAAGAAAACAACCCATAAACATACACACATGTATAAATACACAACATATAAATTAATGCATAATTGATACTTATCTTTTATATAAGACCACCAAATACATGTAAACCTTCCATGATCCTCCCAGCCCTATACCACGCTTCTCAGAACTCTCAGCAGTGGGTCACCCACAGGTTGGGACTAAACTCCACCTGGGTAAAGGGATTCCTAGGATAGGCTGAGAAAATACAAAAACATGAAGGATTTTGACCCATGAGACAAAAAAAACTATCGTCCTACATTATCTCATTCTCCACATGCCTGTCCCACCCTGAGAAGTGTTCCCCTTCTCTACTCAACATTCCTTTAGATGCCCCACTTCCCTTAGAGGGCTTCAACAACAGGCTGGACAAGAAGTCTCATAGCACAATAGCTACAGTTGGGCTCCCTCAAGAAATCACTTTCCCAACAATTCTCTCACCCGGAGAGAGTTTATCATGGGTCTGACAACCTGCCTCTTCAATCCCTTGGTCCTGATAAGCTATTTATTTAGTTCATTTCTTAAGTCAACAAGTTACAGGGAATGGTGAATAAAACAACAACGTTCAACTAAAGCACATGTGATGGCAGCAACAACTTTAAGGGCATGGGACATATGTTGCTCCATATAGGAAGGCACAAAATACTATTGATGGAGTGTGGGAAGGATCTAGAGGTCGATTCATAGAGAGAAATGGTGGCTACAATTGAATGTCTCCCTGGCAGAAGGAATGGATCATGCACTAAGGCCATGCTCTTTGTATGCATGTCCCAAATTGGACACTTGTCAGGCTGAGAGCCACTTTGTCCCACTTGTAATTCGTTCATTTCCCAAAGGAACTTAGGATAACATGATTTGTATCCAAACCTTAGTCTTGTAGGAATAATATTATAATATTCCCTTGGAGATAAGTTCTCTAGCTTAGCCCCTTTCTTAGACTCTC
>JASDQU010735501.1:0-22104 GCA_032191745.1 Picea mariana
TCTAACAGCTCAAATTGACCACGATCAATGGCCCACGATGATTCTTGATATCAAGGTGGTGGATTCGTCTAACTCATAACCACCTTGCATCTCCACTGGATCCTACGGTCCTCGTGATTTCGCGGGTTCTCCACGGAGAATTTTGATCTCCCAATTCACTTCACAATGACTTCTGCCCAAATGACTTGGTGTTCTCCCTCCTGAACTTAATTTCTATGAGACGATTTTGATCTTCGTCTCCCTTTGAGCACTTCAAAGGTGTTATCCCTCCTGAGTTTTCACTTGCAAACTTAAGCCTTCCAAAAGGGTTCCTGCTCGCACTCCTTGCGGCAAACTTTCAAATAACCTTTGGTTATGTGAGTCTTCAACCCTGTGCACTCTTTGCAATAGTAGTCCTTCAACTTTCCCCTTGGTTGATAAGTTCTAAAGCCTCAACCAGCCTACGCACACCTTGCATGGCTCTATGATTCACCTACACTGTTGCAGGTATGAGAACAATGATATCTCTCCTGAGATTTTTGAGATAAAACTCAGACCCTCATCGACACACACCTTGCGGACGTTCACTGCACTCCTTGCAGGAATTCTCGGGGAGAGAAACAATTGAAACTCATTCTTCTCCTCTCTCAGACTTCATACATTCAACATGAAATCATACACACAATACATCATTGAGATAAATGCAAAACAGAGAAACAAAACAACTGTAACCATACCATTTAACTAATGTAAACAGTAAGCATCATAACACCATGAAATTTGAGTCAAAGTCTCATATATTAACTCAAGTGCTCCTATACATGGGTTCTTCTCTACAGCTCTCTGCTACAGCTCAACAGCTTATGAATTCTGAATGATCATCTTAATGTTACAATGATACAAGGGTGAGGGTGTCTATATTCGTTTTCCCTCCTACACTTCTAAACTGTCTAATCCAACATTTATATCTACCTACTTTACATTAACAAACTTAAATGCTTATTAAATCCAATAGATGAGAGTGATTTCTCCAGATCTATTCATATCTCCAAGACATAAATGTAAGTACGCTTCTCCTAGCTATTACATTAATGCTTCATATTTCAAAATTCAAAACGTTTTCATAAAAACGTGTCCTTTTTCATCCACGCGTTCAGTGGTTCCTTTGGCTAGGAGCATGCTTTGGCTTTGTACGATGCTCCTCCATCATGGTGAGACCATCAAGTCCTTTGACTTGTATTTCACTAAGTTATACAATAAAATCCTTGAACTCATTCGACCTCAGAACCAAGCTGCTTTCATGCATTACTACAATGTATTACCTTCCCCCTATCGTCATAGGCTTGAGGAAAAATCCATTAGTAACCTCGATTTCGCTCTGTATACTTTTTTAGAGTATGAAGAATAGCTCGAAAGAATAGGCCTTCCCCAGGGAGAATTAGTTAAACAGACAGACATGTATGCCCTCTTACATCTAGTATAAGATATGAATAATCGTATGATAGTGTATGAGCGAAAGGGAAATTTCTCCCCTCTAACCCCTGGAGCTTCATCCTCTTTTGCACCTCCCTTTAGAAACCAAATTGAAAATAATTTTCAGCCTAAAGATATCATGCCTTGAAGTTGGTGTAAATTTTGCGATGAACACCACAAGGAAGCCACATGTGAGGTAAGGAAGAGTGTCAGAGATAAGATCTTTGGTAAAAGACCAGAAACTACCATCGATGTCCTAGATTTTGAAGAGCCAGAATAYGTCATSATCATCAATACTAGGAACAAATCCTATGCTCCCAAAGGAAAATATGATCCTCCCCACAATTATTCTATCCCAAGATCATCATCACCAGCTACTACAGTTCAGGTTCCTAAGGTTCCAGATAGTCAAGGAACAACTTCTCCTCTCCCCTCTTCCAAATACAATATTTTGAATCAATTGGCCAACATCAAAGAAGATGCCACCCTTTTAGACATGGTTTTTGTCCCTAAACAACATAGGCATCTAAAACAATTCATGGAAGGAAAGGATCATGTTGTAGACAACCTATCTCAAGAGTTGAATGAAGAGGATTCATCTGTAAATAAAGTAAGTGTACATAACTTTAGATGCCCTGTAAAAAATCCCCCTTTTTATATTTCTGTAAAGATTATGGATAAGATAACCCATTGTTTCCTCATTGATGGCGTTTTGGGCCCAAGTGTGATGTCAAAGATTATTATGGAAGAGCTAGGCTTGTCTTGTACAAATAAAAACGCTAGGAGCATGTTCTCTTATAATAGTCTAAACCAAACAACCATAGGTGAGATTAAATATGTGACCTTATTTTTTTTCACACACCCTAAAATAAGGACAACCCTTAGCATTTAGGTAATTGACATGCCAGTAATCAATTACTCAATCATCTTGCGAAGAGATTGGAAATCTTTGACAGGTGGATACCTCTCACTCGATGGGACACACTTATCCATTCCTCGGAATGGAAAAAAAATTATAGTCCTTAGAGAGGGAAGGATTTCACCTTACATATAAAGTGTTCCACAACCTAATGTGAACTATATCAAAGAGGACCTAGGGGTTTTTTATCCCCAATTTAGGGATAACTAAGGAGATTATGTCTCGAGGCCTGCAGGTCCTAGACATGGAGTACCGAGAGCGGGATCGACTTGAGCATGGCCCTAGAGGGCCCATATTTTTCTTTCTTCAGCACCTCCACTTTGTTAGTAGCAGCAACATCCATCACCTTGGCTTGGTCCTATAGCAGAAGTGGATCTTGCTCCATGAGTTAATGAGTCCGGGTATCATGGTATGTGTCATTCTAATCCTCAAAACCTTTGACTATGTGCATTTGATTCTTTTTTTTTCTAACGAGTGCTTGGATCTTATGAATATCCACTTGACCATATCTAGGGGGACTGACAGGATTCCCTGGTAAGCTTGTGCCCATAGGTTTTGAGTTTCCACTAGGAGGATTCATGAGAAGCCATTGTCCACTCCCACTATACTTACCACTTTCCATCTTTCTCCCACCTATCCATCCCATTAGACTGGTCTGGGCAATGGTTTGGCCAAATATTTAATGGCTGTACCTTACCTTGTGGGAAGAAGGGGCTAAAGGCCCAAAGGGTAAAAGTAGTTGGCCAAATATAGAATCCAAATAATGAAACCTTGATATGCTTCGCCTAAGGATCCCCGAGTAAGAAGTAAAAAGATTCTCAACAAGAAACAGAGGAACCCATAAAAAATGATAAAACAATACCTAGTTAGAGGATAGGGGGTTTCATCATGAGCTAGCCTATTAGGTCCATGGGAATGTAGCGGTATGAAATTACCAACAACTGGTCACCAAGCTAGGGTAGTGGCTCTTAGTGGCATAACCAAGAGAAAGGGGGTCTCATCATGAGACAACCTTCTCATTTCTGTGAAATTCTTGTGGGTAACATTGCCACCACTGGTCACAATGCTAGGGCAGTGTCCCTTAACTATCTTCTTGAAGAAAAATAAATAAAAATAAAGATAAAATGCATGAATGGGCTTGGAAACATTTGCATCCGTGACAGTGCAACTCACCCTCTACAGAGGCACCCATAGGTAAGCCATACATTTCCCTATTATCACTGCACCCATTGCCTAGACATCCCTTATCCACTTTACCCACTCACATGGATTAGATTTGATCTCTCCCGGAAACACCCCACATCCAGTGAGCATTAGCCCAATAGGACGCCCTATCACTTCCTCCAAACTTGGCTTGTAGATTAGTATAATGTCTTTGAGCACTTGTCCGAGTAAAAGCGGTTTTATGCACATGTTTAATAAACTTGATGATTAGATGTGATTGACATTGCTATGATCCCTATGACTTATGAACCCATGGAGGGCGTATCCATTGATGTGCAGGACCATACCCGATGGACAGGTACCCTTATGGACACGTACACATGGGGAGATGATTAGTTTAGACCTCTATGGGGCTAAAATCCCATCAGATGGATGCTTAGACCCCAGCAGGAGGCAGAGATAGATCAGAGGTTTTGCACCGAAGAAGAGGAGGACGTTCCACCAGAGGCATCTTAGCAGACCTATACCCAGAGGGGTTGTGCCCTTTCCAATAGGACATTGGCCTTGGAAGGCCCATGACGTCACCCAGGACATCTTATGATGTCATCCAATGTTGTGGAGGTTTTGGGAGGCAGTGATGTACCAAGTGGCATGTGTGGCAGGCTCTAAAGGCCCAAGGAGGCCAACGTTGCCCTAAAGGGGCCTAATGTCACCCTAAAATGGCATGACATCGTCATTTTTTCTTGATTAGGGTTTTAATTATGACAATTAATGTAAAACAACATTTTGATGTATTTTTGTGCATGTCGGCCTTTTGTGACCTAAAAATAAAATTAACATCATTGCTATTGTCTAAATAGAGAGCCAAAACTCTCTTTTTTTTGGAGGATATTTCACTCACACTTGTGTGAGGTCTAAAATTTGCGGCCCTTCTAGGATTTTTGGCTGAAATTACTAGTGCGCACTTGTTGAAGGAGGCTTATTTTGGTTATCTTTGGAATTTTTCTTGGTGGATGGTTTATAAATAGGGTTTGGCTTGATGAATACTTATTGAATGTAAGTGAATTTATGCAATCCTTCCCTTACTTGAATGGTTATAGTATTTTACTTTCATTTTGTTAATGAAATTTGTTGGAATAAACCCTAGGAAATAAGCACTTGTTGGTTTCCTTGTTTTAATTTTCATTTACCTACTAGATTATTCCAAGGAGTCATTTTACCTGTTGAAGACATTGCTAGGGCCTTGCCATTGCAACACCCTACCATTTGTTCTTCATCCTATCTGATTTTACTTTGTTATTGGGATAAAGAAGGAGGAAAACGTGCTAAGGCCTAGGGTTACCTAGACCTTAGTAAGCCATTTTCCCCTAGGGCTTGATTGTTGAAGCCTTGTCTTACCAACACTTCATCTATCAAATTCTTCTTGTCTTTTTCCCTACTATTATCATATTGTTCCTTCAATTATYGTCRGTTTTTTTTACTCCATTCGCCCTATGAACACACTGATCTAAGACTTCTTTCTTGAGTGCTTCGATCACAAACTTCAAACATCCAATATCTTTGAAAAACTACTAACAAACTCTAACCCTAGATTAGATTGGCTTTCTAACCCTATTTCTTCTATTATTCATTTGAGTTATAGTCATACCTTGTAGAAATTAATGTTTCTTCAAGCAATTGAAAGATTGGATAATGCATAGTAGTCCTTGCTTCTAATGAATGTTGGTATTGTGACATTGATGATAAATCATTCTTGTTCATTTTGAATCTTCTTTAAAGAATTTATTTTGAAGTAACGCATTGTGATTATTGCTACTATATATATTTGATTGCTTCATCAATATATTAGTCAATTTCTTTATTTGAGAAAGTCTCCAATTATATGAAGTACTAACCAGCAAGTGACCTTGCAAATATAGTTTCATGTTGCTTTGTTCTGGGCAAGTACATTTCTAGTTGTTATTATCTTTATTGGTTGTTTAGCTGGACTTTCTGATCAATGGTGACTTGTGAGAGGTAAAATTTACTTGGCCTTAAACCTTTTCCTTCTCAAAACCTGAGGTCACCGAGGACGTCTCCCCTAGGCCTACCACCCTAAATAGAAAGAGACATCTTGTTGAGGTGATAGTGATAGGATAGTCTCCCATTTCGCCAATTTTCTCTTCTTTAACCTTTCCTACTATCAAAGTACAAATTGCGTGATAATAAGGTGTATTCCATTTTTTCTGAGGAAGATAATATCTCCTTAGAATAGATTGATTTAGATGATGGTATGTGGCACGTGAACTTTGATGGTTCATGGTCTAGTGAAGGTAATGGAGCTGGCATAATCTTGTACTCTCCTGTGGGAAAAATTCATAACTGTTCTTACAGGTTGGAGTTTTCTTGCACAAATGATGTCACTGAATTTGAAGATTTATTATTAGGCATTGAAACGCCTATAATCTTGGATGTGGTCACCTTTCATTTTTTGGAGATTATGAGCTTGTTGTGAACCTCGTACATAAAATATACTCTCCCAGCAACAAGTCGATGAAATGATACACCCAAAATTTTTGGGCACTTATCTCGAACTTATTATCTTTTAACATCACTCATGTCAAGAGGGAATTGAACTCAATGGTTGATCGGTTAGTTTTTTTTCCATCCTCTCCTAATCAGCAACTTCTGCCACATAGACCTGATTGTAGTTTTCAATATCTATATCGTCCACATATTCCTAAAAATGTAGAATTTTGGCAGGTCTTCCCTAGCGATGAGAGCATCTATGCTTTCATTCAAAATGAACCCTATAAGCCCAAGGAAATCATATCCATAGAAGAAAACAATATTCCTAAAGGCTTGACTCCTCTAGATATTTTTTTTTCATTGAGTGATGTACGAAATAAAGAGAAATAGAAAGAAGAGGAGTCGAAAAGGAAGGTGGGTGAAACCATCTCCTTGAACATTGGGACACTCGAGTCTCCAAAGAATTTTAAAATAGGTGTCCAATGTTCTAATGAAGAGAAAATGAAGTTTGTCAAGCTAATTGGTGAATTTAAAAATGTTTTTTCTTGATATTATGAGGATCTTCTTGGTTTTGATCCTGGTCTTATACAACATTCCCTACCCATCAAGGAAGGCATAAAACCAGTTAGGAAAAAACAAAGACCTATCAACCCTGCACTGGAAGCAACTATTCGAAAGGAGTTGGAAAACTCTTGAAGGATGGGATCATCTTTCAAGTCAAGTATTCTGAATAGGTTTCCAATTTGGTTCATGTTCGGAAAACAACCGGTCAGATCGGATTATGTGTTGATTTTCGCTCATTAAATCGAGCTAGTATAAAATATCGCTTTCCTCTCCCTAACATAGAAATGATTTTGCAGCAAGTCACAGGGTCACACATAATGTCCTTACTTGACGATTTTTCCAGTTACAATCAAATCAAAGTAAAAAGGGAAGATAAATATAAAACCACCTGTATTACTCGTTGGGGTACCTTTTCTTATGAACGTATGCCTTTTGGATTATCTAATGTAGGTGCCACTTTTCAAAGAGCTATGAAAATAGATTTCGACGATTTGATCGGCAAGATCATTCAGATCTACCTTGACGACTTAATTGTTTAATCTAAAACCCGATTAGATCATTTTGGTCATTTGAAAAGAGTTCTCATGTGATGTAGGAAATTTGGCATCTCTCTAAATCCTTCTAAGTCCATTTTCGGCATTACCAAGGGCAAGCTCGTTGGACACATTATTTCTGATTCAGGAATAAACATTGATCCCGAAAGCATTGTTGATATACTTAATCTTCCTTCTCCCACTTCCAAGAATGAGGTCCAAGATTTTATGGGGGTTATTAAATTCATCCATAGGTTTTTTCCAGATTTTGCTATGATGGTCAAACCAATTCATAATTTTCTTAAGAAAGATCGTTTTTTTTCTTGGACAAACGATGTTGAAAATTCTTTTGTAGGGATCCAGAAAGCAATCAGTTCCACGTTGATTTTAACGAAGCCAAATTTTGAGAAGGAATTCACGATATATACTAATGCCACCGAGGAAGCAGTTTCTGCTATCCTCATGCAAAATGATGACCAAGGTAATGAAAAACCAGTGGTTTACATGAGTCAAACTTTGTCTGATGATGAATTTCAATATTATTTTATTGAGAAACATGCTTTTGCTCTTGTTAAAGTTGTTGAGAAGCTTCGCCACTTCATCTTAGGTAAGCATACATTGGTAAAATTCCCTTTACCTACTGTCAACTTTCTTCTTTCATAGACTTATCTTTGAGGGAAGCTTGCACATTGGCTTGCCAAGATCTAGTAGCATGATTTGAATATCGTGACTTCTACCACTATCAAGGGACGTGACTTAGCCCTTCACTTAGCTTAGCATGCTGATAATAGTGAAGAAATTGTTGAAGATGGAAGTTCCCTATTAGCTCTCTTTTACATTGATAACCAGATCCTCCTTGTGTCTGAACATCCCTGGTATAAGAATTTAATTTACTATTTACAAAACCAAGGATGTCCAGACAACTTAGACACTCATCAAAGAAGAAGGCTCTGTCTTGAATCCACAAGATACGTCATTATAGGAGATTTCTTGTTTCAAATATTTGTTGATGGTGTGTTGCTTCGATGTGTAAACAATGAAAATGCACAGAAAATGTTGCAAGAAACTCATGGTTCTTCAAATTCTGTCATTCATATAGGAGGCCATTTTTCTGCTAAAACCACTGCTTTCAAGATTATTAGGAAAGGATACTATTGGCCTTCAATCTTTCATGACTCTTATGTTCTTTTGAGGTCTTGTGACAAGTGCCAAAAGTTTGCTGGGAAATAATGCCTTTCAACAATGTCGTTACAACCTGTTCTCCTAGACTTTCCCTTTTCAAAGTGGTGATTGGATTTTATTGGTCCTATTAATCCTCCATCTCCAGCAGGGAAAGATTTTATTTTGATGTTCGTAGACTATTTTACAAAATGGGCTGAAGTTGTCCCACTTAAGAATTCAACAGACGATCAAGCAATTTCTTTCCTTGAAAATAACATCTTTTCCAAATTTGGTCTTCCATTGGAAATTATTACAGACAACAATCCCACTTTCATTTCTACTAAGCTGACCCAATTTTTTTCTAATTTGGGGATTAAACATTTCACCTCATCAGCTTATTATCCCCAAGGGAATGTGCAGGCTAAGTCTACCAAAAAAATCTGGTGAGAATCGTCAAAAGGCTCATCGAAGAAAATCCTTGTCAATGGCACACTCTCCTCACTTACGCCCTTTGGGAAGATCAAACTATCACCAAGGTAAGCACTGGTTGCACTCATTTCCATATTGTGTATGGTCAAGAAGCCATCCTGCCTACTTAGCTGGAACTCTCTTGCTTAACACTGATGCTACAGATCAAAGAGTTAAATTCTTATGATGTCTCACAAAGGATAAATGCACTGCTAGCTTTAGAGGAGCAAAGGATGTCTTCCTTGGATAATGTAAAAAAGAGACAGCAGATTGTTAAGAATTATTTCAAAAAGAGTTTCAAGACTATCAAATTTAAAGTCAATGAAAAAGTACTTTTGTGGGATTCAGCTCACGCTGATAGGGGAAGACATTTAAAATTTCAAAAATGATGGTTGGGTCCTTCCAAAATCGCTTTTGTCGTGGGTACTAACTCTTACATTCTAAAATATTTATAGGAGCGATTGTTCTCCTACAACACTAATGATTCTCACTTGAAACATTATGTGGAACCAAGTTGAAAAGTTTTAACGTTGTTTGGATTTTCTGTATATTAGTAGTCTAGTTCTGCTATCATTTTCTCTCTATTTTTCATTTTCGTTTTACAGTAGTTTGATTTATGCTTTCTTTTAATAGATTTCATGATGCTTTTACAATTCTATCTTTTTATTTTGTGTTGCTTTAAAATTTTGAAATCTTAATTCTGTCATGATTTTTATTTCTTTTTCATATTTTAGTTGATTTTGGTCAAGAATAAGATGTTGGATCAGTTCTACCACAGTGACACTCCTACAAGATATTGTTAGTCAATAACAATCAATCTTACACAACTATTATGATGTTCACCCTGGAAACATAATTGAATTTGTTAATTGCTTTGATTGTTGTCTTATAAAAAAATTGGTTATTTATCACTTCTACTTTCCAATTCTTCATCCATTTGAGAATTTAAAAGAGAAAGTCCTTAAAATTTTCTCCTTGAAGTAAAGAGCAGGTTCTGGTTGAATGATTATACATACAGGGATAAACCCCCTCATACTTAACATTTTTCATGAGTTATTCCCAAATTCCCGGTCATTTTTCCATTAAATCCGCTCACTTCCCCCTATTGCATAATATTCCTGGTTATATCTTCTTGATCTGTTGTTCTTGGTCTGCGAAACCATGTGTTCTAAATTCTTAATCTGTTGGAAATAGATTTCCCTATGGAGTCCGCAGTTTGTTGATGATAAAAACCGCAACGAGGATTCCTCCCACGAAGTATTGCTAAAAGCCTATTATTTATAATCTAATGATACATATAATACTAGTAGGTGGGACCCCCTTGTAGATTGGAGGATTAGAGATAGTCTTGTTACACATTTTATACTGCTATTTGATTATGCTTATAGGGTTCTACATGATTGATGGTGAAATATTGGTTTTATTTGCAACATAATGGCAGATGTATAATGCATGCTATGTGTGGGTTCCATTACTCTAAGCTCTAAATTTTATGTATGAATGGCTTATATTCATGGTTATGGCATTGCTATGGTAGCCATGATTCGTCACATGTTGTACCTACACAAGACACATGTTAGTTATAACAAGAAACGAGAGCAATGTGGAATAAAATCCAAGAATAAGAGACTAAACTATGCTATTCTATGCTATACTATATGCATTTGAAATTAAAGAAATGATGTTAGTCCTAACTAGCAATGTTAGTGGATTTATTGAGTTATATGAAGGTGCACTTGATATATGTTATGGTATGTTTTGGAAATGGTTAATATGATATCAGGTGGTGCATTTGGAAAGTAATGGATGTTAGTTCTGATGCATGGATTAATGGCATGGGTTAATGTTGGTTGGCTGGCGTGTACTACGTAATTGAATGAGTAGAGGATGGAAGCGATGTGAATTTACTACACGTCACTCCATACATATCCCACTGGTCATCACCCTAGCTTGGTTATTGTTCATTTGATTTTCGTTGTGGTTAAGCTATGATACTCATGCGAGGAAGGAACTGCTCAACCAAGATCGCATTTTTAAGGCCATTTGGTTACATGTATGTTTTTTTCTCCATCCATGAACTCACTATGGTTATGAAATAAATATTGGCTCGGTGATGTATTGGTCTATGTTTTCCTTGAGGATGGAAACTGTGTAAATTCTTGGTGTTTCTCTGGAATGGTTGTTTGTGTGTTATTCGTTTCAAATGGGAAATTTGATGGTTGAAGTCACAATTTCATTAATTGTTCTGTGTGGTGGAAGCCGTGAAGTCTCTCTGTTGTCTTTATGGTTTTCTGTTGGAGGGTTTCATTCCATCTGGACTTGTTGGTCGTCTCCTCACAGTCCTTGTAGCCATACCTGGTCGTATTTCTTGTTATGGGCTTGTTGTGTAATTTTTTGAACCACCTTTGGGTCATTGCATATCGTTCTCCACCTGGTCGTGGGCTCGTTTTATGTTATTGGTATCTGCACAGTTGGTTATGGTGGCTATTATGCCAAGAGGATTTACTTAGGGTTGTTTTCTATTACCTGAGCTATGCATTCTATCAGCATTGTTCATATTTTTGGGGAAAACCACGAGAGTTATGCCTTGCGTGTTCTCGGTGTTGTTTACTGGAAAGTAAGGAACCTCTGCTCCTCTGTTCATAGTATCTCATGTCTAAGGTCAAAATGTCACCCTATCATATGATTTAAGGGTTATAATGCTTGTGTGTCCACTATGTTGTCTCAAAGGTTTCTCACCTGTTGTTGATATGGTTGACTCCAGTCTCCCTGTGTTTTAATGATAAAGTGAACCCTTGACTATTTTCTTGTATTCATTGGTACCGAGCCCGCTTTCGATTAACTCAATAGTCACACTCTGTCAGTTATCTGGTTGAATGTTATAGTTGTTGGGTAGTATTAACAGTGTTTTTATTATTGGCTTATCTATGTTGATCAGGTTGATTTCATAGTTGCAATCGGAAATGATTATTGGTATATAGTTGTTGCATTCTTTTATTGTGACAGTTGATACGATAGCTCAACATGGTTTAACTGGTTTATTAGAGAAGTTGTAAGAGGAAGTGGAAATGGGCATACAATTGTTGCCTCCTTGTGTTGGATTGATAACTCAACATTGTTTTATGGTTTGATTGGGAGTAATTATATATGTACAGTCACATAAATGCTTCTTTGCGTTATGCGTTGGTCTGTATGTTTCATACAGCGTGGTATAAATAGAAGTGATTATTGTTGTTACTATGTGTTTTAATTGCCCAATCGAGATTGTTTCAATTTAAAGTATTGATAGTTGTAGCTTGGTTGTCTACTGTGTATGATTTATGGATATTGTCCATCGTATCGTTTTATTGCACCATCAGAGATGGGCATGGGTTTTATAATAGTATGGTTTCATTGCAATTTAATTTTTAAATTGGTTAGAGGAATAGAATCAGGCACATTTTTAAAAGAACTTGTGTCTGTGTTTGATTTGAAGAAACAATTTATGGACAGTCGTTGATGGTTTTTATGCTGAACAAAGTTGAAACAAATGATTGTGTGTTCATTGGAATTTGTTTTAAATATTAAATGCAAGAAGTGAGAGGAAAAAAAATTCTTATACAGGCTGTTTGGAAGGCATATTGGTTTTTAGTATGATGAAACTATGTTAATTAAAGGGGTTAAAGATTTAAATGTGGACAGTGAACAAGTATTAATACACAGTAATTGTTTAATTTATCACGGTAATTATTTGGTTATTGTTGGATCATTTGCATTAAATACATAATTGTTTTATGGATTGCTTAGTTGATTTTATGAACATTATTTGCTCTTTTCCCTACCATTATTTCATTTTTCATGCATTACAATCCCCTCGCCTTCCCATATTCATTATCCACTCCCTGTTCCTAAAATTTAATTATAGTTAAGAGGAACTTTGTATTATGATAGTTTAATATCGCAGGGATGGATTACAGTGATATATTCTTTGGTTATGTTGCAATTGATTGTTTGTTATCTGTGAGAAGTAATCATGATCTTTTCCCCCTCATTTTAACATTTTTCTCTCAATACAATCCCTCGCATATCCCATAAACTTTGTTCACCCCCTTCTCATTGACAACTATTAAACAATTTGTATGGATTGGATTGCATGAGTCAAATATGTTGTTGAGACAATTTTTATTTCATATTCTAAAAGAGTTGTCATGTATGGTTGTTAAAGAAACTATTTGCTAATCAATTATGCATACAAGAATGAGCTTTTTCAGAAGAGGTATCCATGGCAGAGGTAACCAAGGGAGAGGTAATTGGAATAGGGTCCCTATAAGGCCAAGATTCTCTATACACTTTGATGTAGACTCGCAAAAGTTGGGCCAGCTATTTCAAGATGGGTTATTTAAATGGATTGGGCAAGGAGTGGTCCAACCTAGGCCCAAAAGGCCTCCCTTCCAAGCCCCAAAGGTCCTTGGTATCCTCATGTCTTACTACAGCCTGAAGTTCCTGAGAATGACGGATGGCAAGAGATTGTCCACCCGACAGTCTCCCAACATCGTGGTTGGCCTAACTTGTCTTTACCTGCTCCCCGACCTATCAATCAAATTGTCCAAGCTGCCCCTGAACACTCACCAGTTCATTCTTCCCATGTGAGAAAAAGGTTAAAAACCGAGGCCCACCATACTCCTGACAAAGGAAAAGCCACTGCAGCCCCTTCCTCACCCTCCAATGGCTTCGATAAAACTATGTCCTCCCACATGCATTTGAGGGATGATTTCTCTCATGTGATCAGTAAGATTAGGCCTAAAGGCTCCACACAGCCTAAGGCAAATTCAGAGAAATCAAAATGTGACAGTAGCAAAAAGGGAAAGATTCCCTCCCAGAGTGGAAAATATGGATTTTAAGTTTTTTTATTTATAAATTGATGAGAACAATTGACTTCTGAATTTTTGGACAGCACACTATTTTTGGATATATGAGTAATATATTTTGGAAATAATTTCAAATATCATTGAGATAAATTGTCAAATATGAATATGATGAGTCACAAGGAGCGATGTTTTGTTTAATTAACTAGTTGTGTTTTTTATTGTTAAAAGCTAAAGGGAGTCACAAGGGGTCCCACCTACTAGTTATTATTTATTTAAAAACCCTTATTGTTGTCCCTTGACCAAGTTTTGGAGATCCTTGGACATTTTTGACCTCTTTTGGGACTTCGACAGGCTGGTTGAAGGAGGAGCGCAAGTTAAAGCAGAGATTGTGGGATATCATCCCTTTTTTAAGGAAGTTTTTGAGATTAGGGTTTATGTAACGGGTATGGGATGTCGGCCCATGGGTTTACCCATGTTTAGGCCAATTTTATAATGTCTAAATAGAAATCTAGGCGATGTAAGTAAGGGGGTGCTAAATGTAATGAGGAGAAGATGTTGAGTGCTAGAGTTCTATCTATGTGATTGCAAAGGATTTGTGCCTGCTATGTGTTAAGACTTGTAGAGCTAATTGCAAGTGATTGTAAGAAGGCTTTGTGCTAAAACCTAGCTCGGGGAAAGAGGATCTGGCGAGGTGCATGCAGATCTCATGTCCTATGTAGAGTGGGTTTTGAGGCTCTATGCTTGTAGAAGTTTGAGAGAAGATAATAAATAAGAGAAGAGGTGGTGGACGTAGCCCCACACTGGGGTGAACCACGTATGTCATGTGTTATGGTTGCCTTGTGCTTTCTGGTTATTGTATTGTGTATGTAATTTAAGATTAAGAGCAGTGATGAATGTTTAGATGAATCGAGTATGGTAGCTTAGTGCTTAAAGGATGTGAATGAATGCTAGATATGATCTTCTTCCATATGCTAAGTGCTTAGATGTGTTAGATATGGTAGAATACTGCGTTGTTCTGTAATTAGGGTTTGGATCTGTGATGTGAATAAGGGTTAATTACTAATGAATGTTAACTGTTAAGTTCTTTGTTAAGTGGTATAATCATAGATCTGTGTCTCAGCTAGGTTGTAGACATTTGAGTCATGCAACCACCCCTGCCTCTACCTTGGGTGATACTTCATCTGCTTCGTAGATGGTGCCGAAAGAGTTGGTAGTTAGGGTTTTGTTGGTGCATTGTTGAAGCGTTGAACCCTGGGTCTGCCCTTGTGCCAACAAATGGTTCCTTTGTCAGGACCTCAAACTGTGATTTCTGGGAACTAAAGAAAAGAAATCTCTATGCATAGATCTGTGCTTTAATGCACAATATTGACTTGTGAATCTCTATGCTGAGAAGAGAAGTCTGATCTAAAGAAAAGAGGTAAGATATTGAATCTTTGTGCTCTGAGAAAGGTAAGACAAGTGAAAAATTTTGTTCCCAAAGAATGAATCTAGGTATGTTTGATAAATTTTGTCCTAGTCTGGAAAATAGGGCATAGTTAGAAGAAAGAAGATTTGATATGAATAGATCTGATAGAAATAATGAAAGATATGTTATCCCTATGCATAGAAAGAATGTTTGGACTAACAAATGGATGCAGGATCCTAGAAAGAATTTTTTGCAGGTTGGTTATTGTGATCCCAGTGCGCAGTAGAGGAAAGCTTGGGGATCATTTAAGATAAAGAGAGGATTAACCCTTTGTTACAATTGCAGAAGACGGGAACATCTTGCTAAGGAATGCCCTAGTAGAAGCCCTCATTGTCTTTGTTGTAAAGCTATCGACCATGGATTTTGGATTGTCCTAGAATGATTGCTAAAGTTGAAAAGATGAATATGAAACAAGAAAACTATGAGACAGGCCAAGAAACTAAGGATATGATAGAACCCCAGAAAGAATCAGATAATGTAGTACTATAGATGAAAGAAACCTTGAATGATCATGGAGATATCAACTTATCAGTGCTCTTAAAAGAGAAAGAGTACATAGAAACAAGAATAGGAGACTTTGACATAGACTGTGTCCTGGATGAGGAAACACGGGTGAATATCATGACAGAAAGAACTTGAGAAATTTTGGGAAAGCCTGCTATGGTTCCTTCATTAGGAGGAATAGGATTATTTAGAAGAAAGTTGATAACCCTATGTGGAAGACTTACCCAGAAATCTATGAGTGTTCAGGGCACTTCGACAGAAGAAGAATTTGAGATCGTGAAATTTGTTGAGAACAACGCCCTATTTGCTATTTTTCTAGGAAAAACCTGGATTGAGAAAGATCAAATGAGAAGGAAACAAGAAGAGGAAGCCCTAGAACAGAAAAATCAAGAACTAAGAGATTTCATGTCTAGGAGAATAGCGCACTTACTGGAAGAATAAGAGAACAGGTCAAAGCTACTAAAGACCAAAGATATGGATGTCGAAGTTGAAAGTACACAAGAAGACCAGAGACACCTATTTGAACAAGAGAGTAGAGCACCTACCCCAAAAAGAGAAGAAGTATTACCCTTGAACCCTATGAAAGACCCTCCACAACTCAAAGTTACTATGCCAAGAGAATATAAGAATCAAAATGGGAAGAGGAACCCAATAACTCAGATTATAGGAAAAAGGGCTAGAAATCTCAATAGGAAGAAAGCTAAGTTAGAAAAATTGCAAGAAGTTCCAGAGAATACTTCATATAAGAAAGGTTTCCAAAACTCTAACATCATTGGAATATCAGTAGAGCACAGAATGACACTTCGCTAGGACAGAGCAATATGACCATTGGAGGCATTATGACCGTTCGATCGACGCTCCTCAACAGTTAGGAAAGTTGTTATGGCCTAAAATTTCTCCATTAGACCTTTGGGACCATGCCATAATGGATGGAATTGCATTGAATAAGGCCTTGCAACCCATTGAAAGAAACTGTTATGACAATATCTATTTATCCCGTCAAGCATTGCATTGAGAACACTTTTTCCAATTGTGATTATCTGAGCCCGTGGAGAACTAGTTGATTTCATGCACTAATCATTGAGACCTCGCCATCCATTCTATTACAATGAGTATTTTTCACTGACCTGAGATATCAGATCTCGAGTGTGCATGTCGGACAAAATTAGTGTAGCAGAACAAGCCATCGAAGAGATTTTAATAGACCTCATGGCCAAGAAGGTGAAGTCTGCAGGCATCCAATCCTCATCAACATGAGGAGTGCAAGCCTTCCTGTCGACTCCTCATGGATCTGGAACATCCCAAGCTGTGACCAAGAAAAGAACCAAGCATTGTTATGACTTGGCGAATGCAAAGATAATTTCATCCATATTACCCGACTACATCCCACCCTTGGCCAGTGTGGTGAGTCATGACAGTGTCCTGAGGGACTTCGACTACAAATTCATCACTGCGTACCTCTCGAAGGGAATACAAGAAGTTAGACCAGAGTTGGAGAGGATTCCAATGTTGAAGATCAGTGACTATAACCTAGGAGACCACAAGAGTTATGGCATGCTCGTACCTCACAAAGATTTGACCAAAACCAAGGGGAAGAATTCAAAGATCGTCCCCCAATCGTGGACTATGGACATCGCGAGGTCCACTGTCATGAACGTGATGAAGATACCACATTTTGGAAGGCACCAAGAGGTTAACGTGTGCGTTAATCTCCTGTTATCGTGCTTCTATGGCAGGTATCTATGATTTGACTGACGTATCATCGTCGATCTGGCATTGATCCATAGGATCACCGGATTAAGCATGAAGGGACCAGATCCACAATAATTTTATCCAGGGAAGGCTGCAGATCGCGCCCTGGCAAAGAATATCAAAGACACCTATGACGATGTAGAGAAAGGGGCGTGAGGCTACAAGGTAGCCTCCATTTAGAATGGCACAGTGAACCTTGCTTGCTAGTTGACTACTGGTAAGCTATTCTAAAAGAATAGACCCATGTAGGTAATGGGGTTTGTCGTTGACCTCGCAGGAAATGTGTGGAAGGACTACATATGAACTGGGCCAGTTATATAGTCAATCACTTAGAAATGGATTTTCATGAAGCTCGAGATCAGGGCTATGAGTTCCATTTTAGCTGGCTACTGATCCTCATCACATTCACTGCCTCGGAGATTCTGAAAGGTGCGACCTTCCCTAACATTGAGTCATTCGAACCATTAGATGTGAAGTTCACCACACTCTAGTATTTGAGAAATATGGGGAACAATGGCAGTCGAATGCAGTATTTCATACCTACTACCTTCAGCTGAAGAGGACTATTGAGTCTTTCCCTCGTATGACATCGAACACCCTAGACAGGTTCAGGCCCCTTATGAAGTTCAGCGTAGATAGGAATTTTATTTATATTACTATGCGCATAGACGAAAGTAAAGAAGAACTTCAGTCCTACTACAATATCACAAAGGAGGGCCTGGAAGAAATCACTAAGGGATGTCCCACAGAGTTCCTTATCCCAGTCGACCAGGAAGAACTGTCCGACCCCAACCTCATTGAAAGTCTAGTGGTTACCTGCAAAGAGTATGATGCACCCAACAACAACAGAAAGAAAATGAAGGAACATGTACAAGAAATACACAACACATCAGAAGAGACTGCATCAGATTGACCTAGCAAAGGAGGAGATGATGAAGTGGACAAATAATAGAAAGAATGGGAAGAAGACAAGAAAAATCAGGGTGAAGTAACACTGCCTAGGAACCCCCTTGAAGAGGCAGAGACACCTAAGAAAATAATGGTTTACCCCATGAAACCTACATCGCGGAAGAAGTCCAAAGCGAGTAAGTCGAAGCTGCAGACTGTGCTCACAGTCGATGACTTTGAATTCATTATCGCAGTTGTATCTACTGCCTCAAAAGATATTTTGCAGGAAACTAGAGCCAAACAAGAAGCCATGTATGATAGAATTGAGACAGAGCTAAGAGGTGTACAACAATCCCTTTGCTCTAGCCACACAGTGCCCACTACGCCCTCGCCACCAGAAGAACCAAAGTTGGGAGATGAGACTGCCCAAATCTGCAGAATAGTTGACGCTATCGAAGCTCGCCTTGATCGTGTGCAGGAAGAGAAAGAGAAGGCCATAGTGGCCCTGAATCAAGCACAAGAGGAAATCATAGAGCAACGTCGAGTTGCACAACAAGAGAGGGATGACGTCCAAACCAATTTCGAAGAAAATAAAGCACAAATCTAGCATGAGAAAGAACAACTTCTCACGGAGCAGGTCCAAGTTAAAGAAGTAGTCAACAGAGAACTTCACTCTATGACAGGCTTGGAGTAGATGGAGGAAGACTCGGTAGAGAGTCAAGTGGTGAAGCTTGCGAAATCCATTCAACAATTTCAATAGAGGGTCACAGAGCTAGAGCTACATACAGTGCCAAGCACTCCACAGGAAGTGTGAGACCAGAGAGAAGAAACTGTCTGGAGCGTAGTTGAAAGGATCAAATCATTAGCCATGGAATGTAAATAGCTAAGAAGTCACAATGCACATACTTATGAGCACCTTACCGAGGACCCTGAACTAAAGACACTGGAGTTGCACCTCCAGGAAGCAAAGCAGCAAGCAATAGTAGTACAAGTGCAGTTGAAACTCCTGTCAGCAGTTGAGAGGATGAAAATATCCCAAGAATAGTGCACGTCTCAATAGCAGGTCCATGCCATACAAAGAAAAGTCATGGAAGTGACTCAGAAGCTCTAGCCAGTCCAGGATGCATCTTGCCTACTTTTTGAGGAGATTGAAGGCCGAGGAGTAGACCTAGAATAAGTAGTCACTTTGGTAGAACAACGCTTAGAGGGACCTGTGAATGAGGCAGTTATTCAAGAGTTCGTCGAGCAGGAGGCCTTGGCACAGCAATAGGGTTAAGAAGCTCGATCAAAGCTTGAAGCTTTTGAGGCAGAGTTACCCAGACTAGAGTGACTCGAGATGATTCACAGGTGAGTGTTGGGGGCTTGTTGGCCCTTGACCAAGTTTTGGAGATCCTTGGTCATGTTTGACCTCTTTTGGGACTTCGACAGGATGGTCGAAGGTGGAGCACAAGTTGAAGTAGAGATCGCGGGATCTCGACCCCTTTTTAGGGCAGGTTTTGGGATTAGGGTTTATGTAACAGGTACAGGATGTCAACCCATGGGTTTACCCTTCATTGATGAGAAATATGAAATCTTCATTGCTAAGGCTATATAATTTGCAAAAGATATGTTATAATGTAGACGTTCTATTACAATTTATACATTGTACTTGAGAGAACAATGGTAAAAGTTCCACCTGTAAAAATTGTTGTATATCTTCCCTTCCAAATGGATAACCAAAGAGACTTTACTAAAATATATCATAGATGTTGTGATAAGGATAAGAACTTATATGTGAGTTATAATTGTACAATTATTCTTTTTTGATTCCATTGAAATGGTCTCCCGACCTTTATGTGGAAGATACCTAGTTAACGACATTTGTTCTTGGATACAAAATGAGGAGAGTAGGGTCATAGAAGTCCAAATATATAGAGACAAGGAACTCAACATTATTTTGTGGGTAAGGGATAAAACCACTAATACTAAACATGTATTGAGAAACCATGCTTAAATGGTTTTAGCTAGATGTAGAGATTATTCTAATTCTACGAGAGAAGAAAAAGGAATCCATAATGCAATACTTAAACACCATGAAGAACTCCATAGAAAAAATATTACAATTGTGCCAAAACATGTGGGAAGAGGTAACCCATGCACTCAATAGATCAAAGGATTACTCCCCACAAGGTCTAAAACCTAGCCTATATAGATCACATTTATATGTGGACTATAAAGAAGATGAAGCTAAATTAGATTGGTCTAAGGTTTAGGTTCCCCCTTCTCCTACACCCCACTCTGTCATGGAAATATACAGGAGAGATAGACATCAAGGGAGAGTAGAAGAGGTATGGTACAATCGAAAAACAAGCAAGATACCATGGCAGAAATGTCATTACACACTTTATGGTATATGACTTTAGAGAGATATGCAAGGAACAACACTCTTATAAGGAGAAGTGATCAAATCATAGTATCAATTTTGAGGTTTATTTTTTTTACAAAGAGGGTTGCAACCTTTTAGTTGGAGAGTACAATGGGCCCTTGAATTTCCATCTGTTTCCCATCCTATTGCCATGTATTATTTCTATATTTGTCTCATAGAACTAAGAATTTAATAAGCACTCTTATTTTAATTACCAAATTAGATGTTGTTGACAGATGCTTTTAAATGAATGTGATTGGATTATTTCCAAGAAAGTGTGATGAATGTATGATGTCTCAAGTATTTTTGAGTTAATTATGTGATTTAAATTGTGTACACTAATGTTGATTGGCAAGAAGAATCTTTATTGCTGCAATGTTTAAGGACTTTGGAGTTAATCTCGTGACCACATATCAAAATGGGGTTTGACCCTTACATAATTGCCCCCATCTTCAATACTCCAAGCACATCTCAATCAAGGAATACATAATGAGAAAATCAAGGGCTATTGTCAACCTTATGTATGAAGGTAACTATAAATATACCAACACTAGGAGACAAAATTTAACTCATGAAGCAACACGATCCCTCCAAATCTCAAATGCATTTTGAATTTGAACTAGTTAGAGGAGGAAGAATAAACCTATAAGACTCAACTTCCCTAAGTAGAGGGAGAACTTGGTAGACAATCTTCAATCAATTAGGGATATAATAGATCAAGTTAGCTAGGGCTATTCTAGTGAAATTACAATATTTATATGGACTGAAATAGTAGAGTTAGGGTCCTAATACCATCTTGATTTCCATTTTCCTATAGTAGACTAATTTGAACTATTCAAGAGTGGAGTTTTTAGTGTTAATACGATATATGTAAATTTTGAATATATAAAGAATAAAGAAGTTGATTCCAATTCATTGTTAACATTTCTCTTATAGGGTTCTAAACTCCCTTGGGTAGGGCCCACTTAAAGGGAGATCGTAGAACCTCTTGTTTTTGTTATTTCCAATTTTGTTTTGTGAGTTCACTTTCATTTTCATAGATAACTCATTTGGTTTTTTTGTAGTCATATGTTACCGACATTTTTTGTTTACAATACAACTTTCAATCTGATGGTTACAATAGCTTTTTTAATTTAATTTTTTATGTTTTGATTATATTTAATTACAATGATCGAGTTATGGGGCCCAATTTTTACAAATATTTATGAGAATCATGGTTAATATTGCATCCACTTTCATATTTTGATGCATGAACAATAATTGTTGGTCTTACCTTCCTTCTTATTCCACTAACTCCTTGTAATACCCCTATTTCCCCCAACTTGTAAATATAATTATGCTTGGATTAAAATACTATGGATAGACCGGTCATGAGAATTTTGGAAAGACAATGAACCTTTGCTATTAAATGTATTATATATATATATATATATATATATATATATATATATATATATATATATATATATATATAT
>JASDQU010735501.1:33388-48938 GCA_032191745.1 Picea mariana
GGTTCGATTTCACTAGGAAGCACCACGAGAGTGGGGTGCCCACATTTGAAAACCACCATATCGGACCCCCCCGCCTGGTCAAAGGCAGAAGATCAAGGGGGGTCTAATATGGAATGCACGTCGTAGATCTAGGCATGCCAAAATCGATCGTTCAGATCCACGCGCCTCTTACCACATTGCGCAAAAAGGTCAAATCATTGCCAGACTTAGGATAAAAAACATTTGATGGGTTTTTTAGCCTCCTTTCTTTCATTCTTTCACCAAAATGCCAACCCCTAGGAAACAAAACACCTTGATCAACTTTATGTGCTAACATTAGGCTCCATGGGGGATAGAGGCCTCCCTACGAGGCTCTAAGCACTCTTCTGCAGCTTCAATGCCTTACTATTGGGTTATGGAGTCACTTATTAAAACCAAAAACAAAAGAAAACAATATTTACAAAGACATGGGAGCCACACATGGCTCAATTAAAGAACTTCTTCAGAAAATTCCCATTTACTAGGCCACTAAAAACTTCATCACCTTCCAAATTCAACAACTTGTAAGTATTGTTAGGAAATATCTCAAAGATTTTGAAAGGGCCTATCCACAGGGCCTCAAATTTACTATGCTTGCCTTTGTCCTTCTTAGGAGAATCCCATTTTAGTACCAGATCTCTCAGTTGGAAATTTTCTTTTCTCACCTCTCTGTCAAAATCCTACTTGGTCTTCTGTTGATGGTCATGCACTCTGTCACTTTGTCGGCCCACAGAGAAAATTTGAGCTTTGAGTCCCATGCTTTCTAGTTATCTTCTAACAATATTTTAATGAATTTAATGGGGCCTTTGTTAGAGGACTATGCTAATCCATTGCCCTGGGGGTAGTATGGAGTAGAATGAATCAATTTGATTATGAACTGTTCATAGAACCAGATCAATGGTTCAGCCTTGAAAGATGTAGCATTGTCAGTGAAAAATATTCTTGGACAACCAACCCTTACTATAATATCCTCCATAAAACCAATGATCACCTTACGAGAAGCAATCCTTGTGGGGATAGCTTCTATCCACTTGGTAAAATAATCTGTGGTAGTTAAAATCCAAATGTAATGACCACTTGAAGCAGTATGAATCTCCCCAATAAAGTCTAGGCTCCAATGCTGAAAGGGTCCTGAAGCTACCACATGCCTCAATGGAAAAGACTTGAGCTGTTGCTTTCTTGAGAATTTATGACATTTAATATAAGCTTTGACTTTTTCACAGACATCGATGAATAGAGTAGGCCAAAAGTACCCAGCCCTAAGAATTTTATAGTTCGTGGTCCTCCAGAAGTGATGTCCTCCACATAGGCTATCATGGAATTCAAACATAATTTTTTGGGCCTCATGTGGGTCTAGACATATCAGAAGCACACCCAAGGGGTATTTCCAATACAAGACCTGGTTAATAAGGTAATACCTAATTTCTTTGATCTTTAAAGCTCTTTCTTTGCTCTTCCCCATTCCATCTGGCGGTCACAGCTCTTGGAAAAAATATACAATGTCTTTGTACCAGGTACATCTTGCCAATGGAAGGCGATCCTGTGAATTTTTGTCAAACAACTCAACTGGCTGACTCTTTGAGCAAGTGTTGATGGAGTTAACCCCCAGAGCTTTACAATTAGATTCAACCAACAACTTGGCTAAACCTTGTCCTTGAACTAATTTGGTGGGTTTTATTTCAAGGTCAAATTCGAGGATTTTTGCAATCCACTTTCTCCTTTTCCCATCTATGTTAGGCTGGATGAGGATGTCCTTCACAAAAGCTAAAGGAACATATGCAATGATCTTCGAATGCAGGACATAGACTCTGAAATATTTGAGAGCTTTCACCAGGGCATAGGCCTGCTTCTCCATAATGTCATATTTCACCTCTGCATCTCTTAATGCCCTACTGAAAAATGAAATAGGCCAGTCCATCCCTTCAACATTCTTCTGCAGTAAAACAACTGCCACTGTATCAAATGAAGCAAAAGAGAAAATCAAAAAATCAGAAAATCCTTGGAATAATCAGAACTGATAAGCAGAGGTGCTTCATTCAGTGCTTTCTTGATTTGGTCGAAGGATTATTTGGACTCAGTAGTCCATCTCACTTTGTTTCCCTTTCTGAGCATGGTTGTGATATGTTTCACCAATTCGAAAAAATTTGAAACAAACCTTCTTAGAAAATTGATTTTTCCTAGGAAAGACTAGACTTCCTTCTTGGATCTGGGAAGAGGCAAGATTTGAATAGCTTCCACTCTGCTCAAATCAATCATGACCGCTTCAGCTGATACTATATGTCCCAACAATTTTCCCTCCTTCATGGAAAATAAAGACTTCTTAGGATTTAGGGAAAGACCATACCTTCTGCATTTCAAGAAGACTTTCCTCAGATGACAGTAATGCTCTTTATCATATATGGAAAAGACTGTTATGTCATCCAGGTAGATGACTACGAATTTATCTTTTTCCTCGATGAAGGCTATGTTCATGTCTCTTTGAAAGGTTTCCCCTACATTCATTAATCCATCGGGAATTTTGGCATACATGAGCGTACCCCAAGGAGTTGTGAAGGCGGTCTTTTCTCTATCCTCAGGTAAGACAGATATTTGATTGTAGCCAGAGAATCCATCAATCATGGAAATCCTGGATGCACCAGTTACCCTTTGTAGTATGTGTTCCATCTTTGGCAAGGGATAGTTGTCCTTCTTAGAGCTCCTATTCAAATTTATGAAATTCAAACAAAGTCTAATTTCTCCACTCTTCTTTCTCGTTGGGACTAGGCTGGCTACCCATTCAAAATATCTCAAGGGACAATGATTTGGGCATCCAGCAACTTCTTTACCTCTTTCTCCATAACATGAAGCAACATAGGATTTATCTGTCTTAATTTATGCCTGAATGGTTTGGGTTCTTCCTTCAGCGAGATCTTATGCTCAATGACACTCGTGTAATATGTTCTGAGGTATTCATAGGTCGAGTGTCACATACCCACTACGATAAACTAAAATATTTTCCTCTTTTCTTTGAGGGACAGAATCCTCGAATTCCTACGGGGGCCTAGTGCAAGCTAGCTTTCCCCTTATCCACCTCCATGTGATCGTTGGTTATGATCATGGGCCAAGACAAGAGGCACCTTTCGCATTTTGTGACTCAGCGATGCAGAAGAATCAAGTCTTTCGACTATTCAAACCCTGAAACCCAAAATATTACCTTTGCTGAGATCGACGGCTGCGAATCTTCCCCTGATCCAACGGTCCTGGCCGTATCGGGATTTCAGTAACCGGGAGTTCAAAATGAAAAAGAGTCAAGTCTTTCGACTCTTCAAACCCTAAAACTCGATACGCGAGTCCTTGTATGAGATCCAATGGCTCATGGGATTTCAGAGCTTTCCCTGAACTCTAACCGCTCACCATGTTTCTCCTCTAATGGATGGTCCAGATCCTTTCGGGACTCCTCCTTTCTACCACAGAGCACATCGAGGTTCCGGGTACCAGGATTTCACGACTTGCGAAGACGAGAGGTCTTTCCCTTTGGTTTCCCGGGTGCCAAAACGCCAAAATGTTGACCGGTAGCCATGTGTCCCTCTGATGGACGGTCCAGGTAACTCCCATGGATCTTGGGATCTATGGTCCCGATTCCTTCACTACTTACGAAGGCTAAAATGGGTCGAGGCATTAACGCCTACGTTCCTTCCTCTAATCCAATGGTCGTGACAGACCTTATATCCTCCGAAAGGATCTCTTCCATGCATCTAGCAAATGAAAGGGTACTCTCTTTCGGTATTTGAAACTCGCTATCCTTCCTAAGCTTCATCATCTATGAAGGACTTGAGAGCTTTGCACTCTTTCTCCTAGACTTGACTCTTAGAAAAGTCTTCAGCACAACTATTGCGCTCCTTCATCAAGGGGTTTTGGGTTCGGTTTGCCTTGCAGAGAGCCTGTGCATATCTGCACTACCTCTTCTGAGCTTAACAGGCTTCGTCCTCCAAGGGACTCAAAAGGATTAGGAAGGTTTACATGCGTACATGAAACTTTGTCCACGGTCGACGAACTCACAGTTCGTGACTCGGGCTTATGCCACCATAGGACACAAGTATTTACAAGTATAAAACCTATCCTAACCATATGCTTTCTTACTGGCCTAATTATACAATCAAGCAGAAATAAGGGGGATACAATATATCCATTAAGAAATATGCCCGATTCCTGCAATATACACAGTATAGACAATTCATACACAGTTACAGATAAATTAAATAGGGTAAGAAATCACTTATCTATTACAGGTTGTCGCCAACCAACTGACTGTGGGTGTTCATCCTTCCACCCGACCATAGGCTCAGAAGAATTCAATCTTAGCACTCTGGCCACCCCCGTGCCAAGCCATGATATCACCAGGGAATTCTCATAGTTCTCGAGGGTTCTCTCTCTGTTTTTCCTTCTGCTTGGATCATGTTCTCTGTAACTCAGAGCTTTCTCTCTCGATGATGGCCTCGGCGAGGATTCTCAAATGCCCCCCGGCATCAAGCTCATAGCCTTCATCTCGTGACTCGCTGGAGAGCTCTGTGCATCTCCCCATCTCTTTTTGTGTCTCCTCTCCCATGTGTGTGTCCCTCTTACCTTGGGAGGTTTTGCCGACCTATCCTATTCCTTTTGTCAGAAGGAAGCTCAGGTCTGCAAGTCCCTGTGGTACTTTGAACTGATAGCCCATGTTTCCATTCATGGGGGTGGTTGGTGATTCAACCACCGGTCCTTTCTTCATTGACTGATTTTCTTTCCTTGGGATTCGAAGGAGGTTTGTCATCCTTATGAAGGGAGATTTGGGGTTATTTGATATATGAACCCTCTCTTATAGTTTTCACATTCTTCCTCTAGTGATATCATGGCTAGTACTTTCAAGGCTTCACCCCCCCACAGTCAGTTATTGGCAACTCAAACATTAATACATTTACATTTTCCTCATGCATTAGCATGGAAATTCCTATTTTATGATTAATTACAAATTAGGGGAAACAGGGTGTTACAATTCCCTCCCCCTTAAAGGAACATCATCCTCGATGTTCTTTCTCAAAACACTTGTCATGCCTTTCTCATTCGGTCACTTCATAAGTCTTGAACTTCATCCTCGGTCAGGTCCTCTTTCAGGATCTTAGTCTTTGTCACCTACCTTCAATAATTCTTGGACAACAAGCACATTAATCACAATTTTGTGCGAAAACATCTTACTGTTCTTCAAAATTCAAAAGGAAAATTTCATATTCTATCACAGTACTTATCTGTGCAGTTTGTGGATCTGTATCCACATGTTAGTTTTGTTATCCATGCTCATCGCTTTCCTTGATGTACCCATTGGGTGCATGATTTCAATTCAATAGTTCACAAGAGCTATCATGATTTCATCTTCCTTTCTAAGGTTTTTTTGCAAGGAAAACTACCCATTGTGTGCATGATCCCAATATTTTACAAGAATTATTAAGGTCTCCTCTTCCTTGAGGTCACTCATCCTCTAGGCCCAGGCTCAGGCATCCCCTTCACTATTATATAGTCCCTTGGGCGATCCATCTTTCCCTGTCGAGGTTTTCTCGCACAAGAAAATTTTAGAGACTCTATCGAGTCTTACAGTCGAGGCATCCCTCCGGCTTGTGTTATCTCAACATAATTTATTTCAGGAGATCGTGACTCATCACGGGGTTCTCATGGATCAACAGTAGCCCTTTTTTTTTTTCATCATCTTCAACTTTGATAGCCTTCATTTGTTCCTTCTGAATAGATCTTTTCTCCTCACGTGTATCACAGGTATACAAAATTCATGAGACATCATTATAAATTTTAACTTTCAGAATGTTATTGCAAATCTGTCACCCACTGATTTTCCAATCTCACGATTTGTTTTCATATTTGTTCCGCATAGGAACCAGATTCATAATTATGGGACTTTCCTTCCCATAACGGTTTGGCTCAACAGGCAATTGGCCTTCCTTATGGAAGTACAACACTACCATATCCAAGATTCTTTTCTTCCTGCAATTCATTCTTTACACAGCCAACAATTGTTAATTTCATCTCAACATACCAAAATTTTCAAAATGTAATTCAACATTTAAAAAGGGTTTTAAAAATTGTGTCGATATCCATGGCCACATTCATACCCAATGCATCCTTGCATTGTTTTTCAGGTTCGTCACACTTTATGACCGGTTCTTGGCCATGTGGTGTTGGAATTTAACCAACCTTTTCCTCATATGGTTTATTTTTTTTCTTTCATTCTTATAGTAGGACCATACTGCCAGCTATAGGTTGATCACAATCCCAAATCAATACACACGAACTCAAAATTTTCACATGAATTCCTTTACGCATTCCTTGATTGTCAATGCATTCAAGACATATCAATTCATGAATTCTTCCAAGGGTTACAAATAGTGTTTACTACCAGAGGTTCATACCTCCATCATTTAGGTTCTTCGTCCTGAGTCATACCTTACTTGGGTATCCAAGGTATGCGACTGCCTTTCAAGTTTATGCATAACACTAAGAAAATAAAATATTTCATAAGGGGTTCTTACCAAATCCCTTCATACCTTGTGCCACACAGGCACGAATATCTTATACCAATTCTTGGCTGCTAGCACCCTCTTTCTTATTTTTTTACCTCATCACTAGTTCTTTATGGGGGGCTTTTACAGCCCTGTCAACAATCTTTCACTCGCAGCCTTCTCCTGGTCATTCTCTGTTTGAGGTTTCCCATCATTGGCAATTGTCTTCCTCAATAGCTCCAATTTATTTCTATACACAGCATGCATCCTCATAGACACAATTACATTAGTCATAATATTAAACCAAATGCATGTATCATAACATTTGAGTTCAGAATCATCCTCAAATGTTTACATAAGTGCAACACAACAGTTCTCAATCGTTTTCACAGTATTACAACCATCATTACTATGGTGTCAAAACATTTTCGTTCATCAATGTACTAGCTTTCTCATCCCATAGAAAACATAATGCACAATAAGGAAAGAAATGAGGGCTCTCCCCTTCTTCAAATTCTTTCTACATCACCTAGGGCTTTTCATCCCAGTTGATTTATCTCTAAGGTCTCACCGCCTTTTCTTAATCATAGCTTCAACCAAGCCTTATCAGTTAAACATACTCATTTATTCATTTAATCATACTCAGGGGTCTTACTTTCCTCTTACCAACTATACCGGTTTCCGAAACTGCTCTTTTTCTGAGCAGCCTTGGTTAGGCCTCACCCTAACCCTTTTTGGGATACTGCAACATGCTTTAACAACAACTTTTTTCTCATAATGAATCATGAACATGTGCATCCTACACACTCCCATTCAGTTATCAGAATGGTCAATATTTAGTTGTTAGTCTTCTATTAATTACATGATTGTTTCAAAATGTAATCCAGGATTCTTATATATGGACAGGCCTTGCAACCCATTGTCCAACCTTCAACAATTATTAGGGTTGTGACTTTGTTCTTCTGACAAAGTCCTTACACATTTCCTCCACCAGGAACTCCTTTGGCATGCAACTTCCTTGCTGCATATCCATCACTATTTGTGATGGCCTCAACCTTGAGTTAGCTTTAAATTTTTACTAAATATTCCCCTTAAGGAATATAAGCATTCATCTTTACTGTTAAGATCAGTCAATTCATATTCATTCACAATCCTTCTCATGTGATGCTCAAAGGTGTAATCATTTGTCTCTTGTTATGACAATAGAGCATCTTTGCTCATTTACCCTTTCATCCAATTATATTGGTACTTACTGAGGAAATGGAATACATTCCCCTCAGGCTATTATTTGGAACAAAACTTTCATGACTCCCCAGAATGGAGTCAGCTATGCCTCCATAGTATTCATTTAATCTGGACAAGAGCAATACTTGCTTCACGTTTCACTCATTAGGGCAATCATATTGGGCCTCTAGTATACTTATATTCTTACATCATACATGTGCATTACTTGCACGTTTCATATCATTCATACATTACCGGTATTAACATCAGGCTTCCTATTATGAAGCTTCACACTACATTCAACTCATGCGTATTCATCATACTAGCTCATGCCTTCTCCTCACGCAACCACCGGCGGTGACCACGATCCAAACAAAAAGGTGCTTCACATTTCGCGATTTCGGGATTCATGTTGCACGGAACTCTGGTTCTTCAATCCTCAAAATCTAAAAACTTGAAAGACCGAATCTAAGGTTTTCTTGGCTCTTTTATTCACATGACCCTTCACTCGGAACCTAGGGTCAACTCCCAGACACGTGTCGGGATCCCATGTTTCAGCGAATCCATGGACAATGCTCCACCGTTTCCCAAAACTTCTTATCCATGAGGGTCCGACAACCTAGATCCCATGGTCTAGATCTCTCTGGCAATCAACGATCCTGATCAAATCCCAGCTTTCCACCTTTCGGGGTTCTGGCGGAGTCTTCACCCCTTAACTCCCGATTTCGAATCCCCGAAATGTGTATGCATCAGATCAACGATCCACCGCCTATCTCGATCCAACGGCTTAGGTTGGATGTCGGGATTTCGTGACATGTGAGTCCTCAAAACTCTACCCGTTGACTTCTAAACCTCCGACTCCCGAAGATCCAATTACACCAGATCTACAGTTTAGGTCATCCGCTAACCAATGACCTTGATTGAATCGATGATTTACCTGGCACGACTTTGGAAAGTCTACACTTCTATTTTCCTAATAGACGAAACCTCAAAGCTCTAGATCGATGGCTCTCGTTGATTCCAATATAACAGATACTGTTCCTCCTGAGCTTGTGAGTGATGAGAGGTTATCAGCCTTATCTTCTCCACTAATCAACTAGATCTAACGGTTCACAGAATTTCGGTATTCCTCCCTCCGAGAATTCCACCGTCCGTTCAGACTCTCGATACCCGAAATGTTGAAATTTCGGATCGAATCAACGATCACCAATGGCTCTCCAACCAATGGTTGTGATTATGTCACGATTTTGCATTTCGTGACTTTGGGACTTCTGTTATGAAGAACCTCGAATCCTTCAATCCCCGTAATTACGAAGTTTCAGAGTTCTCAATCTAACGGTCCCGATTCTTCCACGATCTGATAGCTCAGATCTCGTCGAGGTTTCGCGTATTGCGATTTTGCGATTTCGCGTGTCGCAAAGTCGAAAGACCTTTCACCTCCATTCTCCCGATCCCCGAAATTGCGAAATTCTCTCTGGACGATCAATGGTCTAGATCGCTCCTTGATCAACGACTATGATCTTCTCACGAATTTCTCATTGCTTCTTCCAAGCCCTTTTGTTTTGCGAAATTTCGGTATCTCCTCGCAACTAACCAGTGTGCTACTTCTACGAGATCGAACAACTTGAAACATTTCAGTTCTTTCAGAATGGATCTTGATTCTCGATCCTATCCAATCTTCAAAACTCTTTTCTGAAGGATTTCTCTCGCTCAATCCTCCATACTTGTTCTTTCTTCAAACTTCAGTTTTCTGCGCTTCCTTTTGAACGCTTCAACTCTTCTAACTTAGAAAATTTTTCTAAGTGTTTCCTCTCAAGAATTAAAACCACTACTCGTCCTAGTATACTCTGAGCTCAACCTCCGGAATTTTCAAACTTTAACACAAGTTGGATTCTATACGCATGTTCAGCATACCAAATTTCCCTGTTATCTCTTCTGAGATTTTAAGTTACATACAGGACTAATCTCTTAGTCATAACTCATACGAACATTACCCTCTCTTTATGGGAACAACTAACAAGTGTCACTCTTGGGAATTAGCAACAGTCCCAAAGGAATCCTCTTAATCTTGCTTAAACAGATTATCCTTGTTGTCGATTCTAACCATTATAGGTCAAGTAATCTGACCCTACATATTTTCATCAGTCCTCTCAATCATGAGAAGTTATATTCTCAGGGTTTAGTCTTTTAATAATGCAGTAATTATAACTTTCTAAGGATCCTACCAGTCCTTACCAGATTTCCCAAATCATGAAGGAGTTCTTCATTTGCATCTTAATTCTTACCTAACCAGCCATCTCAATTGCAAGAGACTCTACCTTCTTTAGTAGGTAGTCATCGTCACACTTGTAATAGAAAAACTCAGTTCATGTCCCTTTTCTAACTTGTGCAGCTCCATAGCACAATTTATTCCACCTCTGTTATTCACACTTACTTCTTATCAGTAATATTGATCAGTGCATCCCTACTCCTATAAGAGTAGTTATTATTTTGACAAAGGAACAATATAATTCCTTTGTTGGAATTCAATAAGAAATCCCAAAATCACAGGTTCATTCTGCAGCCCTTCTCCTCAAGGAGTAAATGCAGATAACAACATCTCCTTATGTGAATCGTACATGAGCCCAAGTAGGCCAAGTGTTGTAACCATGCTCTGATACCAATTTGTCACATACCCACTACGACAAACTAAAATTTTCGCCTCTTTTCTTCGAGGTACAGAATCCCCAAATTCCTACAGGGGCCTAGCGCAAGCTAGCTTTCCCCTTATCCACCTCCATGTGATCATTGGTTATGACCATGGGCCAAGACAAGAGGCGCCTTTTGCATTTCGTGACTCAGCGATGCAGGAGAGTCAAGTATTTCAACTCTTCAAACCCTGAAACCTGAAATCTTACCTTTGCTGAGATCGACAGCAGTGAATCTTCCCCTGATCCGATAGTCCTGGCCGTATCAAGATTTCAGTAACCGAAAGTTCGAAATGAAAGAGAGTCAAGTCTTTCGACTCTTCAAAACCTAAAACCTGATACGGGATTCCTTGTATGAGATCCAATGACTCACGGGATTTCGGAGCTTTCCCCAAACTCTGACCACTCACCATGCGTCTCCTCCGATAGACGGTCCAGATCCTTTCGGGACTCCTCCTTTCTACCACAAAGCCCATCAGGGTTCTGGGTACCGAGATTTCGCGACTTGCGAAAATGAGAAGTCTTACCCTTTGGTTTCTTGGGTGTCAAAATGCCGACTGACAACCACGTGTCCCTCTAATGGACGGCTACGACGTTTAGCCACGATCAACCATAGTGATCTTTTTGGGATGATCAATGGTCGTGATCAAATTCTGACTTTCTCAAACTTATTCACACTAAACCGATTCGGGGTTTCGTATACCAGGATTTCGCGATTTGCGAAGACAAGGGGTCTTGCCCTTTAGTTTCTCGGGTGATGAAACGTTGACCGACAGCCATGTGTCCCTCCGATGGGTGGTCCAGGTAACTCCCATGGATCTTGGGATCTACGGTCCTGATTCCTTCGCTACTTGTGAAGGCTGAAAGGGGTTGAGGCATTAATGCCTACGTTCCTTCCTCCAATCTAACGGTTGTGACAGACCTCAGATCCTTCGAAAGGATCTCGTCCGTGCATCTAGCAAATGAAAGGGTACTCTCTTTTGGTATTTGAAACTCGCTATCCTTCCTGAGATTTGCGCTCTTTCTCCTGGACTTGACTCTTAGAAGAGTCTTCAGCACAACTATTGCGCTCCTTCATCAAGGAGTTTTGGGTTTGGTTTGCCTTGTAGAGATCCTGTGCATATCTGCACTACCTCTCCTGAGCTTAACAAGCTTCGTCCTCCAAGGGACTCAAAAGAATTAGAAAGGTTTACATGCATACATGAAACTGTGTCCATGGTCAACGAACGCACAGTTCGTGACTCTGGCTTATGCCACCATAGGACACAAGTATTTACGGGTATAAAACCTATCCTAACCCTATGCTTTCTTACTGGCCTAATTATACAATCAAGAAGAAATAAGGGGGATACAGTATATCCATTAAGAAATATGCCCGATTCCTGCAACATACACAATATAGCCAATTCATACACAGTTATAGATAAATTACACAGGTCAAGAAATCACTTATCTATTACAGGTTGTCGCCAACCAACTGACTGTGGGTGTTCGTCCTTCCACCCGACCATAGGCTCAGAGGCATTCAATCTTAGCACTCTGGCCACCCCCGTGCCAAGCCATGATATCACCAGGGAATTCTCACATTTCTCGAGGGTTGTCTCTCTATTTTTGCTTTTGCTTGGATCATGTTCTCTGTAACTCAAAGCTTTCTCTCTCGGTGATGGCCTCGACAAGGTTTCTCAGATGCCCCTCAGCATCAAGCTCGTGGCCTTCATCTCACGACTCGCTGGAGAGATCTGTGCATCTCCCCTGCGAGCTTACACTCTTCTTCTCCCCATCTCTTCCCATGTCTCATCTCCAAGGTGTGTGTCCCTCTTACCTTGGGAGGTTTTTCCGACCTATCCTATTCCTTCTGTCAGAAGGAATCTCAGGTCTACAGGTCCCTGTGGTACTTCAAACTAACAACCCATGTTTCCATTCATGGGGGTGGTTGGCAATTCAACCACCGGTCCTTTCTTCATTGAATGATTTTCTTTCCTTGGGATTCGAAGGAGGTTTGTCATCCTTATCAAGGGAGATTTGGGGTTATTTGATATATGAACCCTCTCTTATAGTTTTCACATTCTTCCTCTAGTGATATCATGGCTAGTACTTTCAAGGCTTCACCCCCCCATAGTTAGTTATTGGCAAATCAAACAATAATACATTTACATTTTCCTCATGCATTAGCATGGAAATTCCTATTTTATGATTAATTACAAATTGGGGGAAACAGGGTGTTACATCCAGGAAAACACATCAACAAATTTCCTTAACAGCTCAACATACTCGGCCCTCTGTTCCTTTGAGAAACTTCTTGACAGCTTGACAAGTTTGGGATTCTCCTTTGTGCCAATATTGCAATCGACTACATCAACATCCTCACTTGATATTTTACCCTTTATTGCCACATCATTTCTGTCAAATAGTCTTTCCAAAGGAACTAGTCCCTTTGGGATGTGATTACTCGGCAACTTAACAATATAATGATCAACAATTTTGTTCAGAAAAACATAGGATCTGTTTCAGAATCAGGATCTTGATCAATGTGTAATGTAGAAAACTCGTCAACGGTCTCCAGGAACCTTTTGATTTCAAGATCATCTTCGAACACTTTCCAATGCTTGATGTTGTGAGGTATAGAGGGTCTATATTTCACTTCTACATCATAACTAAGCTTGGGTGGTAGAGGGACTCTGAAATTGCTCATTGAAACAGCCATAGAATCGGCCATGACATTTTCTTCTCTGGGAATAAATGAAATGTTAAAATCTAGGAAGAAAGTGTCAATGAGGTCCCATATTTCATTTATGTAGCTTCTGAGCCGAGGGTGTTTGGTCTGATAAATATTTTTGATCTGCTGGACAATAAACTTAGCATCACCAAACACTGCTATCCCTTTAATTCCTATATCCCTCACAACCTTCAAACCCAAAACAAGAGCCTCATACTTTGCCACATTGTTAGTAGTTTCAAACTCTAGTTTGTATGACAGGGATATGGTTTCCTAACAACAGGAAACAAGAACTACTCCAACGCCAACACTTTCTCTAGAAGAGGCTCCATCAAAGAACATTTTCCAAATAGAGGTAATCAGAGGAGAGTCTTTGCAGAGAGTATGGGACTTCTTTATGATGTCAAGAGGAGGCTCGGGGGCATCAATAAGATGCAACAAGTTGGATCCAAAATCGATATCCAGGGCAAAGATAGGATGATTAGTGGGGTATGCCTCATCACTAATAATGTAGGACAGTTGAGCCTCTCTGTACAGTCTTCTATTTTCCCCTCCAAATACTAGAATGGTATCATATGTAAGGTCCATCTACAAGGTTCCCCCAAGTTGTCTGATCCAAGATCTTGATAATAACATGTTGAACTTGGGAGGAAAATCATCCACCATGATATCCATGACCATACTTTTTATGGGCAATTGGAATAAGGTCACAACTAGATCTTTGATGACCCCAAGACATTGCACTCTCCTTGAATCAAAAGAATACAAGTCATGGTATTCTTTTGTGATTTCTAGTCCTAGTTCTTCCATGATAGTTTTGCGCATGAGATTATGAGAGGCCCTTGAATCCATCAAAAAGTTATGCATCACCTTATCATGTATGTTCAATGAAGTGTATAAGGGAGGGGATGAATCGTCTCTATATTCTACCATCAGACCTAAGATAATTGTTGGCTTTTCATATTGAAAATTGATTGAGTCTAGGGGGGGAAGCAAAGGTTCAAGCAGCAACATCTTAGATAGGGATTTCTTAAAGTCTTCATGCTTGACCATCTCTGAAAGGGGTATCGAGATTTTGATCTTCTGAATTTCATGTTCAAAGTTAAAGTAGGAGGAGGGCTTCAGAATTTCTTTTACCTCTAGGGTAGGACCTTTGGCTACTGGTGGGAGGCTATGTGCTTTTCTCTCCTTGTTGCTGCTTGTCGTGTCTTTGGCAGGCTTGTCTGCTCTGGGAGGCTGATCAGAGATGTCGGAATTTTCTCCTTTATTTTTGGACCTGAGGTTGTATCTATTTGGGTTGCTCCTGGATTTATCCTCTTTGCTCATCTCGTTTAATTGAATTTCCATGAGAGAATCCTCATATTATGATTGATTTAAGTGAGGAGAAGGGGATGCATCTTCAAGACAGTGAATTTCTGGGTCTATGTCCTCTTCCTCTCCACCATCGTCTGCAACAAGGTTGTTCTAAAGAGGATTCTGGATTTTCTGATCATCCATGTCTCTATTCTGAGGCTCTCTTTGTAGCATCTGGGGAGAATTGTTATTCGGCCTCCTAAAGTTGCCTCTGTTATCAACATTTTGGGGATTCTTCTATGTCTTCTTTCCCTCCAATTCCAACCTTTCCATTCTAGATAAAACTGATTTTAGTAACTTAGTTACTTAGTCCATTTGAGGGGAGAGAACAAAATAACTGGAGGTTGAGGTTTCATATTTTCCTCTCCCTCTGTCTCTATTACCTTATTCCTGAGTCAGTCAACTATCAGTATGTTAGACCTACTTCTAGGGTTGCATCTTGCATATGAGCCAAGGAGGTAGCTATTCTTTCTCTTAACAGGAGGCAGAAATCAGGGTCAAAATAACTGGCATAGGTGATTTTGGCAGAGGCTTCTGTAGGCTTTATCTCAGCAGGGATTTTATTGTATATTTTGTTGAATCTTTTGGAGAAGTTAGAGACAGACTCTCCCTCTTTTCTCTTTAGGGACCCAAACTCAGTGATATAGTACATGAAGTCTTTTTTATCCCCCCATTGTCTCAAAAATATATCATCTAAGGCCTCAATCCCATCAAGGGATCCAGGGGTCAGGGCTCTGAACCACTTTTTGGCTTCTCCATCAAGACTGTGGACAAAAATGCTCATCCATACATCTTCGTCTACTATGACATAGTTATCAACATAACTATAGAAGGATGCAAGGTGTTCCTCTGTAGTAATATCTTCCTCCCCAGTAAACTTAGGCAGTTTCTTAAGATAGCCACCGGCTGGAAGGGCATTAAGAGGTTGAGGTAAAACGAGAGGGGCATATATGGCAACTACTATAGCATCCATTCTATTTTTGGGAGGGTTAAATCCTTCCATGGGGATGATAGGTGGAGGATAATTAGGAGGG
>JASDQU010735501.1:84839-102425 GCA_032191745.1 Picea mariana
GGGATGGAATTTGATTATGAGGCGATTAACTGTCACATAGGTTTTTTAAAACCATCAACATCCTTCATTACAAATACTAAAACTGATGGTGGAGTTGTCAAAACCTTCAAATGTGAGGCACTGTTTCATTTTGAAATTCCAATCCTGTATATAGTTTTTTAAAACCATCAACATCCTTCCTTACAAATGATAAAACTGGCGACTTCTTGTTATCAAAATTGTGAAGCTTTGTTTCATTTTGAAATTCCAACCCTGTATATAGTTTTTTAAAACCATCAACATTTTTAGTTACAAATGTTTAAAACTTGTGGTGGAATTGTTAAAACCTTTCATTTTGAAATTTCAACCCTGCTGCATATAGTTCTTTAAACAAGCTTTGTTTCATTTTGAAATTCCAACCCTGCATATATTTTTTTAAAACCATCAACATTTTTAGTTACAAATGCTAAAACTTGTAATGGAATTGTTAAAACCTTTCATTTTAAAATTTCAACTCTGCATATAGTTCTTTAAACAATCAATATCCTTAGTTACAAACACTAAAACTGGTAATAGAGTTGTCAAAACCAAATACTAAAACTGTTAATAGAATTCTCAAAACCAAATACTATTCTTTAAACAATCAATATCCTTAGTTACAAATACTAAAACTGGTAATAGAGTTGTCAAAACCAAATACTAAAACTGGTAATAGAGTTGTTAAAACCATTAAAGTTGGGTGACTGTTTCATTTTGAAATTCCAACCCTGCATGTAACTATCAAGTGTTATGTTATAATTCATTGGTGTTTTGATAATCCTAGTTTTATGTGTATGGGAGATTCTGTTCCAATAAATTATTAAAATGATTGTTTCTGTTTTGGAATTTTGCAAATATGCATAATTTGGGGCAAGAACTCATGGATTCAAGTAGGTTTTTTACAGGTTTATAAAGCTGGCTTTTAACAAAATGTAAAGTAATAAGATAATAGGGAAGTTTTTTTTTCCTATTTTCTTTCATTGAAAATAAGTAATTAACAAAATTAATGTTTAGATTATGTGTCTAGATAATATTTATTTAAATACGGTGATACTTTAATGAACTGTTTTTCTAAATGTTTAATTTTACAGAGTTCTTTTCTACGAGGGTAATAGTGCTATATTTAAGTTCAATAAAATTTCAGTATATTTCTAAACATATTATGAGTTAGATTTTTTTGTTATATTTGTTTATGATTTTTAAATAAAATTTTATTTTTATTTAAAATTTTGTTAAAATTTTAAAAGAATTATTGAAATTATAGATATTAATGGTGAAATTACACAATTTAAAAATAACAAGAATTTTAAAAAGCACTAAATTTATTTATATATAAAAATGCAATTTCTGTCATGAAAAATACAATTTAACCAAAAATAAATAGGGTAGTCTAAAATTTTACATTTTGGTTCTTTTAGGGTTATTTTTTCAGTTTGATTTTTCCAGAAATCCTGTGAGGAATGGTTGGATCTGCAAAAATGCAATTTCTGTAAAGAAAAATACAATTTAACCAAAAATAAATAGGGTAGTCCAAAATTCTACCTCTTGGCTCTTTTAGGGTCATTTTTTCAGTTTGATTTTGTGAGGAATGGCTGGATCTGCAGATTTGAGTGACTAAAATTGTATAATCTAAATGTCCCAGTATTTTTCAACATGTTGAATCCATTTATACATTCAAAAATACAATTTAAATAACAAAAAATAAAAATTTTGTCCAAATTTACATCACAAATTCCTACCAAAAAACCCCCCAAAAAAAGTTTAACCAACTCCAAAATAAATATCACAAAATTTTGAAAATGATTGTAAAAATCCAAATCCTATAAAATTTAAACTTGTCCATACAAAATTTTGATTAAACTTCTCCATAAAAGAAGAAAAAAAAAAAAAATTGATGATATGTGACATTATTCAGTACACTCTCAAAAGAGGGTATTGATGTGAAAGGAAATCTATGAATTCGTGGCATGGCTTATGATGATGGTAAAGACAATGCATGAATTCATTGCAGCCACCTTGGTAAATGCAGAAATGGAAGATCCACTAAAACGCCTCCTGTCAGCTCGTTGACAATGAGAACCACTTAACCCAAGTTTTCTGATTCTCCACTGTAAATTTAACAGTGCGGCTTGCTTGCTTAGTTGGGCGATCATGTCGCTGTCTGATAAACTCCAAGTCACTTCCTCACAATGGATGGATGATATTGATGAATGATAGATAGCCCAAGTACAATTGATGGGCAGTTGAAATAATTTTGCACAAGGATAGCATTGTACTATAGTCGTGACATTTCGTGCAGATTAAGGTGCGGATGGAGTGCAGTCACCCATTTAAAAAAATTCCAAGAAATGCCAAGCAATCCATAGGCTAGAATCAATCAGAAACTATAAACGAAATCTGGTACATGCAGTAAAAAGAGTTGTGATGACAATGAATCCGTAAATTGACATGACTATGTAGTGAAAAATCCCCACTAGCAATACATACTACAGTAATCGGTTTGTAACATCATTACACTGGCCAGTCTATACCAGCCAGCAAATCTAATCTAGAGCCCTGTGATAAACTTTTAACACCCAGGCTCAAACAAGGTTATATTAGTGTATTTTACCACTGAAACTGCCCAGTTGCTTTTCAAGCTATGTGATATATGAATCCTTGAATCATTTTTACATTTGAGAGGCATGGAGAAATTCACAGGAACTATCTCACATTATAACAGCAGAGACCAATATCAAGTAGAATATACAAAGATGAGCAGTAATGGTGGCAGGAGGTAACTCAAATGAAAGTACTAGAGAGCCGTTCATCTAATATACTAGTGGAGATTGAGCTTGCTTGAGCTGGTGGAAGAGTAGATGGGAGAGCAGTGGGAAGAAGACCTGGTGAGCTCGGAGGACATGTTTGCATAGATTTCCAGAGCTGGTTCCTTGGAATTGCGTCGAGCTCCATGGGAATATTGTTGATCTGAAGCTGTCTGGGTTTGTTTAAGCTTGAAATCAGCCTTTCCCGCGTCGTCAGAATCGTGCTTTATTTCCTTTAACAAGGCTGCGACATCCTTCATGGTGGGTCGTTCCTCCGGATTTGAATTAACGCAGAGCAAAGCTGTGCCCAGCGCCTGCAACATTTCTTGAATCTGGGAATCCGGGCGACCTTGGAGCCTGGGGTCCAGAGCCTCCACAGCGTCTTTATTGTGCTGTAGAGTCTCTTTTACCCAGTCCACTATATGCATGCCGTCGCGGAACGAGGGGTCGATCGGCTGTTTGCCTGTCAAAACTTCTAACAACATTACACCGTAACTGTAAACATCGCTCTTCTCTGTGATCTTCATTGTGTATCCATATTCTGCACAATCAAATCAAGAAAAATTCAATTAGAAGTGTAGAGGATTCGAATTTGACTGTACCAAACGAGCCAAATGACTAACAACATGATTACACCTCTGATTGAGATACCCAGTAAACCAGTATAACTTATAATTACCTGGAGCAATGTAACCATAAGATCCGGCGACATGTGTAGAAGACTTGGTGAAATCGGAGGATTCGACGAGCTTTGCTAGGCCGAAATCTGCAATATAGGGTTCGTAACGAGTGCCGAGTAGGATGTTATTGGCCTTGATGTCTCGATGAACTATGAATGGCAGGCAGTCATGGTGTAAATAGGCAAGGCCCTGTGCCGCTCCCAAGAGTATGTTGTATCTGATTTCCCATTCCAGCATTCCCCTCCTTTCATGCAGCAGTCCGCCCAGGCTTCCATTAGGCATGTAATCATACATGAGCAGTTTGGTTGTGCGGTTCGAGCAATAACCCAAGAGTCTCACTATGTTTCTGTGTCGAATTGAACCCAGAGTCTTCACCTCCGCTCCGAAAGAGTCTCTCTGCTGCCCGGATTTCTTCGAGGGCCACAGTCTTTTCACCGCTATGAATTCTCCATTTGGAATCTGGACCTTGTACACGATGCCAGAACACCCTTGGCCTATTATATTCGAGCTAACTAAATTCTCCAGTATGTCTTCCACAGAAAAGCTGAGTTTCTGAAACAATGTCATCTGCCATGGCCACCCAGTTTCTGGATCCTCTTCTACTTCGTGCGGTATTTTACGGGCTCTGACAATAAGATAGATGCCCAAAAACATCAGCACTGCAGTTATACTGAAGAGAAGGCTTATGATCAGCTTAACTCCCGAGTCCCCTGAATGGCCTGGCCGATCAGTTGGATTAATCGAGCCTTGCATGAAACAATCTACCCCATAGTTGCATAGGCCTGCGTTGCCATCGAAAACGCTCGGTGGCAGTTCTCTGAAGAAATTAGTATCAGGAAGTGGACCTGAGAAATTATTGAAAGATACATTCAAAGACACCAGATTTTCAAGCTGGCCCAGAGCAGTCAAGTTCCCAGATAGCTTGTTGTGAGAAAGATCCATAGATGCAAGCTTGCTAAGACCTGAGAGTTCCCAGGGTATGGATCCAGCTAGATAATTCCAGCTCAAGTTCAATGCTATGTTCAGTCCCTGTATACTCCCCAGTTCAGGAGGGATGCTACCTGTTAGCCTGTTATTGCTCAGATCCAGTAATTGCAGCCTTTTGCACAAGCCAAGCTCTTTGGGAATGGCCCCACTTAATTCGTTCCCATTCAAGTAGAGCTTATTCAGAGAACGTCCTTGATTTCCGCAGGCTGCTGCAGGAATTGGATCCGTTAGCTTGTTCATAGATATATCCACATGCTGCAGACTAGTCAGTAAGCCAAGAGTGCCGGGCAAGGTCCCAGTAAGCCGATTTACATGAAGATCCAAATACTGAAGCTCAACGCAATCTCCAATCTCTGAAGGAATCGCTCCTGAAAATTGATTGTAGCCCAGGTCCAGAAAGTAAAGATTCTTCAGCTTTCCAATCTCCCTAGGTATAGCGTCGCTTAACCTGTTATTGGTAAGGCGTAAGCGAGCCAAACCAGCACAGTTTCCAATCTCAGGAGACAGAGAGCCCGTTAGATCATTAGACAAGAGAAGCAATTGGCTCAGATTCTTTAACTGGAAAAGGCTTGCCGGAATGCTTCCTGTGAGATTGTTATCCGAGAGATCCATAAGTTGCAGGTTAGAGCAATTACCTAAGGTGGCAGGAATCTGGCCTTCCAGTCTATTCTGCCAGGCGTACAACATCGTCAAGTTCTTCAGCTCCCCAAACTCATGGGGAACTTCTCCTGAAAGCTGGTTGTTATCGACCTGGAGCTGGCTGAGAAAAGTGCAGTTGACGAGCGCAGCAGGTATCGATCCCGAGATCATGTTGTCGCTCAGCTGAAGTTCGGCCAGATTCTTCAAATTCCCAAACGACGTCGGAATACTGCCTGTTAAAGTATTGAGCGAGATATCAATGACGCTCAATGTGCTGCAATTGCCAAGCTCAGACGGTATGCTCCCCACGAGATCGTTTTGCCATACAAGAAGTTTTTGTAGATTCTGCAGCTTGCCAAGCTCTTTGGGTATCGAACCAGACAGGCGATTCCCATACAGATAAAAATTCTCAAGCGCTTCGCAGTCACCGATCTCCTTGGGAATCGATCCTGAGAGCTGAGCGCTGTACAATGCAAGAGTCTTGAGCTTCTTCAAAGAGCCAAACGAAGAAGGAATACTTCCAGAAATGGTGGTTTCGGCTAAACCCAACATGGTAAGATTGGAACAGTTGCCTAGCTCGTCCGGTAAAACTCCTTCGATATTCTCATTACCGCCTGCACGAAACAGCTCCAAGCTCCTCAGCCTGCCGAGATCTGCAGGTATTTTTCCCTCCAGCTGGTTGTCGTAAAGTATCAAATTGACAAGACCGGTGCAATTTCCTAACTCGGGAGGAATTATTCCTTGCAGCATATTGGAATTAAGAATCAGAGTTTGCAGATTCTTGAGCTTACTGATCTCAACAGGAATCTTTCCCGTTAGCCTGTTTCCACTCAGATCCAACAAAACCAAACCGCTGTAATCTCCAATTTCCTTGGGGATACTGCCACTCAAATTCGTCTCAGAAAGCACAAGAGATTGCAGAGACTTCAAAGACCCAAACTGAGAAGGAACAGTCCCGAGAAGCTCCATGGACTGTAAATCAATCTGCGTCACAAGTCCCTCGGGACTACAAGTTATACCAATCCACTTGCACGGATTGTCATCTCGTGAATCCCAATCACCGAGTTCCGATCCATTCAAGGTCTGTCTCCAGGATAGAAGGGTTTGCCCTTGAAAATCCACTGCCATTGCAGCTCTCAATCCCACAACCACAAGTATCATAATAATACAGAGGACAGACGGCCATTGAGATAATAACGGACGCCCCAAGGAAAGGAGACCTTGCACAGACATTGGGACAATTGCATCACACCCTCCTACGATCCAATGTTCTTCAACGACGCTTATTACAATGCTTTTGGGCACTGTGCACCGATCATGCCTCGTCGTGCTACACTGAGAGAGTCCCGACCTAGGCATAAAAAATTGTACTTGCTCGCATCGGGCTTACCCCCTTCACTCCACTAAAACCACTTATATATCCATTAAAACCGTATAATATGAAAACTGTTGTTGGATCCGAGGGTCTGTAGGCTTCGTCACATGACAATGAATGGATCCTGAAATCCTCGGGAATTGAGAAAACTATTTATAAAATTATAGTTGCAGCCCAGTGGAGGAATGAAGGCCATAGACTTTCCTGTAGAATTAAATGAAGGACAGATCAGAGATTCTGGGCACTGAGGTCCTGTTCCATAACATGCTCGAGGCATCAAACCACCATTTAAAAACCATAAAAATAAGCAGTGGCAACCGAGGCCAATCGCTGTTTTACACCGCAGACATTGGGGTGGCGTTGAGGAAAAGTGATTTGTTTAAGAACACAAACGCCCAACGCGGAGCGGCATGGGGAAAGGAATCCCGTAATCAGATTAGGTGAAATCTGTAAGCACAGGTGCACATGAGTCATCCTGATTACCCTTAATAGTTAATGAATTGCCCTCGGGAATCGAGCCTTCGACGTATTAATAAAATGTTAAAGCACTGATATGGGCAAATGGGCACGCTAGTGCTACTCACCCTGCTTGACCTCTGAGCAGTGGGCTGTAACCTCTGGGTATTGTGTATGATATTGGAAGGCAGAGAGAATCTAGAGCGTCAGACGGGGTAAATTCAAATGCTCAAATTTGTAAGCGGGATCAGAGTACGAGGTAGAGGCACATGCTTCTCAGATTAAAGAAAAAATTTACAGAGAATTTACAATGGAGGTGAGGGGCCACATGGTTCGTGTCGTCCTCCGCGTACCATGCGCGCAATGAGGTCGGAGGCCATTGCCAAACCCTCCATGCTAATCTTAAATCCATCTGCCATCGCTAATACCTTAATCAGTTACCTTGTCTTTACATCGAATTTAATCACATAATCACAAGTACGATCACTGGGACTGGTCAATCATAATCATGGCGGAGATGCATGAGACAAGAACACCATTACGGCCACCTTATCTTTCTAACTTTTATCTCCTCTCCTGTCACAACCATGCTCGCCAACTTTCCCTTCCACCTTGTTTGTTCTCAATGAAATGCTCCCACATACGAATCTGCATCACTGGTATCCACCATATACTACACATCTCTAAAAGAGAAACAAGAGTATACAACATCAAAAGAAGAGAAGACCTTAGGAGCCCACCCCACCACTTGCAGTGCCACATTAAAACCTAATTCCCTCCATTAAATCATACATCTTCTGAAAACTTTGAGTTATTATGCCCCCACCTTTGTACTCTTGTCCATTATGTTCTTAATTGTTTTTATATTCAGTGTGTCCTATTTGAACTTATAACTTTATCGAACATAACACTTCATATTACTGCACATTTGACAATTGAGCTGCTCCAAGAAGACTATACCTTTAAATACCATCCTTCTTAGGATATAAACACATGTACAATGGACAATTGAGCTGCCTCATAAAACTTATAACTTCATGGAACATAACACTTCATATTACTGCACACTTGACAATTGAGCTGCCCCAAAAAGACCATACCTTTAAATACCATCCTTCCTAGGATATAAACGCATGTACAATGGACAATTGAGCTGCCTCATAGAACTTATTTGGCCATACCCTTAAATACCATCCTTCTTAGGTAAAGAGGCAATGCAATGCTAATTCAAATCCAACAATAAAAATAATGTTATGCTAATTTAGATTAAGCAATATAAGATATAATATTAATGTTCTAATTGCCATGTTAGGTTTTAGTAGTTTAAACATTCTATGTTTTGGTCCTTGAGATCTAACATTATTTATATTATACATTAATTTAAATTTTTAAAAATTTACAACACAATTGAAATTTGATTAGTTAAATTTAATTCAAAATATATAGAAAGTAGTGAAATTTAACATTATCTATATATTATATATGGACATAAATATATTAAAAATTTACAAGAATTTATAATATGTAATTTTAACGAATCAATTTCAATATTTTATCAACACAAAATTAAATTTATTTTTAATAAAATAAATTAAAAAGAAATGTAGTTTTGAGGATTAGCTTAAAGACTTGAATTTATCATGCTTGTTGTTGATTATGGGTTCAATCTCCCTAAACATTAAAAATATATCACACTAAATAACCTAAAAACAAATTGAATAACACAAAACAAACACTCACTTATATTTTTATTATTATAAATTTATAATATATATATATATATATATATATATGGGCCTAATGGTTAAGAATATGTGTTTTTTTTTAAGAGATCACAGGGTCAAATCTAGAGGGGGGTAAGGTATGTATACCTTCGTAGACCTTACCAATCAAATCTTGAGCAAAAAAAGATCCCTTATAAAAAAGAGATCTCAACCAACGAGAAGATTTTGAAAATCATTCAAAAAAGAACCTTGATGAGGAAAACAAGATTTTGGACTTAAGTCTTCATCTTTAAGTTCTAACAAATCATACTCGGATATATTCACACAAATATTTAATCTGATAATATTAGTAGCCCCTCATAAAGAATAAAATTATTATTAGGTAAACTTCTTAGCATATAAGCATGCATGTCAAACAAGACTCTTAGTAATAAGGTAGCCGTGGCACAAAAAACAATGACAACTTTTAACTTATTTGTATTTATACCTGTGGAGAGACGTGGTGCTTAATTTCTTGTCCTATATGTACCTGACTATATACAACTCATTGATTCGTTACCATATGTATGATGCAAACAAATATACAACTCATTGATTCGTTACCATATGTATGATGCAAACAAAGAGGGATTTTTTTAAGGTTATGTTCATCATTATATCAATTTGTAAAATATTTAATGTAAATGTTATTTTTTTTTGCGGTCATAGTCACATTTATATGTTTGTTGCATAATATGTTGTAAAATTGAAAAAGATAATGTGGTTTGAATTAATATTAATGTTTATATTCACCCAATTTGATTGGATTCGGAAAATAATAATAGATATAAAAAAAATATTGAAATTAACTTTAGAAAAAGTATTTTTAAATTTGACTTTAAAAAGAGATGAATAAAAATGAGGAGAGAAGAGATACAAATAGATAAGATTTAATTTATTCAAAAGTTTATGAAAAAATATAGAGAGGGTTCTCTTTTAACATTTTGAGATCCATAAGAAGTGAATAATATGTTTCTATGGATTTGTTTAAGCAAAGCCTATACTTTAGATTATAAATGATATCCAAAATTGAGTGATCATTTGAAAGTCCACAAGATTTATGTGTTTCTTCTAGTTTTCCTAAATAGTAGGATAATGAAATAATATGTTCCAAATGGAGCTCGAATTGGAGGCATGTAACAACTTCCTTTGGTATAAGTAGCCTCTTTAATGAAAAATGAAACATGACTCTAACCTTCACTTAGAATCTCAAAGTGTAAAGATATATACATAGTTAATAATATCTACTACCAATCTTGTACTAGAACTAACAAGATAAAATGAAGTGTTGTATTGATTTAAATCCCATGTTGCATAGATTACATATAAATTGGTCACAAGGTAAGTGATGGCCAATCTCCATCCTTATCTATTGAGAATAGAGACTGAACTACACAAGATGAGAGCAAAGACCATGAGAGATATGACCCCTATGATAACTTAAACTGATGATAGTATCATTCTTAGTATGGAGACAACTATAGTGATGATGAAGTTTAGGATAAAGAAACTCTCCTAATTAAATCAAAGTATACCTTAGATATACCTTAGATATATAAACTGTAAACCTCCTCCGTAATTTCTCTTTGCATATTTATTTTAGATACTCTAGAATCAAGGATAGAAATACTAGATGGTGGAAGATTTTCGATATCTAGGCCAAATAGTGAAAAAACTATCCTTCACATACCAATCTGAGTGACATTAATTGTGTTTGGATAGGTGCGAGGAAGACTAAAGGAAAGAAAATGATATCTCTGCTTACTAATATTAGTGATCTATAAAGGATTAGGATAAAATACAATGAAATAATAATTTTTTTTAGTAATTTGGAAAGCAATACAAATTTAAAAAAAAAACACCCAATAAGACCTAAGCATTAACAATCTAATAGGCCAATGGATCACCAATGGATAGGCCTCTCATTGATGTCAATAAACTAGATGTTGATGAGTCTCTCATTGATGTCGATTGATCACTTGTTAATGAGTCCTCTATCGACTCCTAAGCCAATTCAGTGATGGATTACAAGAAGCTTGACTAGAAAGAAGAGGCATAAAAAATACGAAGTGTTGGGCCACATAGGAAAACAACTTCGTAATTATTTTGTTGGGAAGTTGGAAAGAAAATGGTTAGGGTGAAAGAATTGCCAGTACAATGACATTTTGATCAACATAAAAGGCACAAGACTCGTTGATAGAGGGGTTTTTTCACTCAACTAGTTTAGTTCAATATTTGTAAAATGGAGAAGGGTTTAATAAGCATTGATCTCACAAAGACATGACATAAATAAAACGACTTGAATGAAAGAACAACAAGCTTAACAAGAAGCTAATATAGAGATATTGTCTAGGCTTCAACATAAGATATGCCTCTATGGTTAATGGTTATTTCTAACCACTATTGTATGACAAAGAGGTATATATTATCCCTTGAGTGAAACACAATTTCAATGAAAATAATTGATTAGTGTGTTGATAATGGACCAAATTTCTTAATCCCTATGAGGATTTTATCCAAATTAAAATAATGCTCGTGCATTATACATTTTATTATGGTTTGTGTAAGCAATTGAACAACATAACTAATAACAAATTTCAGTAGTGTCAATGTTAATGTAGTGTGTGCTTGTGCATTATACATTTTATTATGGTTTGTGTAGACAATTGAAAAACATAACTAATAATTATCAATTTCCATGAGAATATATTGAATCATTCATGAGGAGATATTGAATCACCCACTAGGGAAAATAGCAAATAGTATTAGAGATTATAATATTTTAAGTAGACCAACCACAAATCGTTTGTTATTGAAGTGTGTGCATGAATTAGACTCAAAAGAGATTCGTGGTATGTGGCTAATCTTTGCAAAGACCCATGGAGACTCGTGTAAGACCCATCGGTTCAAGAATGGATGAATTTGATTTTGGGAATGAATATGAAGCAAAGAAATAATAATTTCCAAGCTTGCTTCCTCTAAATGGAATGAAATGGGGGAGAATATGCAAACCTTGGTAAAACATTTGTTCCCTACTATTCTAAATTCAAAGTTGGAAAATGTCTCATTCAATGAAAGATAAGTAGATCATGAATTCCCCTTCCATATGGAATGCATGAGAACAAACCCAAACTTGGCATACCCTCATATCATGGTATGGTGAATGATGAGAGGATTAAGAGCTGGATGTGACAATTGGTAGTTTATTTTTGGCCACCATGGCTTGAATGAAAAGCATAAATTATATTTTCCATAACTCAAAATGAAAAAATTAACAAGAAACGAGAATTATTGTCAACCTTGGTCAACAAAATCTAAATAATCAACTAAGGAGAAGAGAGTAGGTAAGGACATGTAAACAAGTCCTGACAAAATGAAGGAAATTTGAAATCCCTAGACAAATGTGAACATTGTTAGAAGAATGGACATATAAAGGACTAATGCTAAGAACTACACTCATAGCTAATACCAAATAATAAGTGAGACAAGAAATTATTAAAGGTTAATAATTCATGATAAGGTGAAGCTAATTGAAGATATTGTAAAGTTTAACTCAAGGGTAGGTCATGTCACTTAGAAGTTGGTTAGGGGGACAATTTTCCATGACGAAATACAATCTAGGAGAGATAATTTCTTCCATATCATAGTATATGTATGAAACATCGTTGTCAAATCTCTATTTGGTTTGGGTGGCTAGTACGATATTATTTTCAGGTCCATGGTACAAATATTGACATTTAGAAATTTTAAACATATGAATCCCTATCCTTTGTGGTGTCTACATAAGGATGTTAAAACTATAGGTGATTGTTGGATATTGAATTAGTCACAATTATTCAATTAGTAGAAATACTTAATGTAATAATAATTCATCATAATCATCACCATTTTCATAAAATAATGGTAACAAATTCAATCAATTGAATTTATCTATTACTTGAAAAACATAAGAACAATATCAGAGTAAAAAATAAACAAGAATATATCGTGGGGAAAACCTCAAGAATTAAGGAAAAAATACACTCTTCAATAAATGATAACATGATCATAGATGATTTTAGGGGCTAAATTCCGCCAATGGGCTAATTTTCCATGGTTTTCCCAAAAAAATATTTTCAAATTACCATTTTTTCTAAAAACGATTCCCCAAATTCCATAGAATAAAATTATTTTACCTTAAAAATCGCCAAAATTTTATAGAAACTATATAAAATCCTTAGAAATTTGAATATTTTTACAAAACTATCGCCATACATTTTACATTTCGCATATTAGGGAATAATAAGATTAACTCATGTTTCTATATTTTAATATAATCTTTCATCCTTAAAAGTATCCCTAAACAAGGTATTTATCAAATCTTTCTTATTATAGTCATATGATGACCCTCTTATTCTTTGATCTTACAACTTATTTATGCATTTTGATCATTTTCCATAGTTGTCTCGATGACTAGGAAAACACTCATCTTATTCTTGTCTTGATCAAAATTAAAAGGAAATTTTAAACAGAATTAAGGGATTTTACCCCCAACACTATCCGACCTAAGATTCTTGGTAGCCTCTTTACTACTTTATAAAGCTCATCATGATCAAAATTGAATGGATTTGTAGCTCAATATCTATTTTTATTCTATTCCAAGCTACACTCCACAAGTAGCACTTCAACTTCCATCTTTGGATCCTCATCATGTTCAACTTCTAACTTGGATACCTCTTCCAACTCTATCTATCATTCATCTTCATCGAGCATGTGTCTCATATCCTAGTCATCCACTCTCAATGGTATTGGCATCACTTCTCTTTATTGTAGATGTTGGTAAATTTTCTCTTAGCTTGCTTTAATTTTGCTTCTTATCTCTCTAATAGAGGGTTTTGCTTCTAAAGCATTGGAATACCTAACAAATAATAGTAGTATAATTTACCTTTCCATTGTTGGATTACTGAGAGGGGGGGTGAATTAGTAATAGCGTAATTATAATCCTTTTTCTTCAAATGTTATATCAATGTAGAATTATAATCCAATAATGAGCAGTAAGAAATAAACAATCACACACATACATAGTACACCAGTGTTTTACGTGGAAACCCAAATCGGGAGAAAACCACAGAATGCTTTTTCTTATATGTCTTGAAGAATTACATCCATCGGAAGCACCAACTTCCTTTGTTTTCCAGCTGCAACTGGAAGGAGGCTCCAACCCCCTAGTTTCTTAGGCTACAACCAAAAGGAGGCTACAACCCCCTATGTTCTCCAACTAGAACCGGAAGGTGGCTACAACCACGTGTCCTTTCCCCGTCCTGCCACTCTGAAGTAGAAGTAGAATGATGGACCCACTGTCACACTATCACTGTGAGATATATCGTTGTAAACCTGTACCAATAAATATGAACCATGCATAAACCATGCATCAACCTGTAATCAACCTGTACCATAAACAAGTGCATTAGCCATGCACCAACCTGTAATCAACCTGTACCATAAACAAGTGCATCCAACCATGTACCAAGTATGTACCAATCATGTGTCAACTACTCATCAAGTGTGACTCATCAGTATGTACCAATATCATCAACTATACACCTCATGTATGTGCCAACTCATCAACTACTTGTCTCAACCATGTACTCAACATGTACCTCAACCAAAAGCCCTCATCAATTTCATCATTCAAATCTGATTCGTAGCTATGTAATAGACCTAGTGTATATGATCACATTCTTGCAAACCTTCCTCAACTTTAACAACAAGAGACTAGCATTTTCATCAAACTTTTCTTTAGTCTCATATGCCTAGTTTTGGATTAGTCAACAACCCTAACTTGAAGTAATCATAACTTTGAACCTGTAATGTATAAAGATTTGAAACTGATACACAATTTTATCCAGTGTGTTTTATGCAATTCCTCCAGGTGTCACTACTTGGAACCTCTCATAAAAGGAGTTATAGAAAAAATGGCATACCTTGCTGAATTCTGGCTTATTCTAGAGAGCGACCTTGTAGAGTGTGCCCCGCACGAAATATTCGTTGAATTGATATGAAACTATTACAAAACATACTAAAAATGGTACCCTAACCAACACATTTGGTCTCACTAAATTTGGATCTGTTATGAAGAAGTTATGACGTTTTTACCTGAAACACTTGTTTTTGACTAGTTTCAGGACTAGCCACAAACCCTATTTTCACGGAGTGTAACTCCCAAAATACAATGACCCACAAGATGAATTTTTTGCCACATATACTTGGGTATGTTTTCTCAATGGAATAACAATTTCATGGTCTGAATCATTATATAAAAAATGTTATAGTGAAAATGGTGAGATGACCTGTAAATAACATACCTTAGAAAGCACCATCAAAAGAATTTATCCTTCCTTGCATTTCGGCCTTCTTTTCTTCACCTTCCCTCAGAAATTTGGCTTAGATATCCTTGGTTACCTCAAACACCTATAGATATTAAATATGCTCAAGTGCAATTAAAATGAGAGAGCCCTACCTCTTATTTATACTCTCCAAGTAGCTTCCTTAAAAACATCTTCTAGGTCACTTGGCCCACTTTCCTTATTTTAGGGTTAACCCACTTCTAATTTATCCATTAAATTTATTATTGAAATAATTTATTTTGTATTCACTTTGAATTATAATACACTCATCACTTCACTTTATTATTTACCTTTTAAAATCTCTTAAACCACTTTGATTACTTTGACCTTTTGGGGCTTCTAGATGACATATGAGGGTCTTCCAACTTCGTAAGGCCATAACTCTCAAACCGTGAGGATTTATGTGACATTCCACATACCACCAGAAATGGAATGACATGTATTATCCATCTAGAATAGTATTACCTTCAAATATAGCAAAAATGATACCATTATCCATCAAACAAACTTGGGTCCATTACCCAAACTTGGGTTCTCCAACTTCACATGGTCATAACTCTCTACCCGTGAGAAGTTATGTGGCGTTTTACATACCACTGAAAATGGCATGAAAAGCACTATCTATCTAGGATAGTTTCCCTGAAAAATTCACTGTCCTTCATCTCATTATTCCATAATTAATCATGGGTTCTCTTACTCCACAAAGCATCTTCACGTGAGGGATTTCACCATAAGGGGACCACTTTGGAGTTCATCCATATTTACTTCTTATCAACCATGAAAAAAAAATAATGAGTCATATTTACATCAAACAATCTTGGGTCCATTACCCAAACCTTTGTGCTACAAGGCTTTCTTCAAGGGTTGACATCAATGACAACGAACTTTAATCAACAATCTTCCCCTTTGACATTGATGGCAACACTCTGATGCAATAATGAAATCATATCACTCATGCTCCCCCTGGAACCATGCCTTTGTCCTCTGCATCTGATAAATCTCTCCCCCTTTGTCACCAATGGAAAAGGTATCTTTCCATCCGGGGTTGCTCCCCCTAACTGAACTGTCCTCTTATGGTGATTTCTCGTGTACATCTGAGACATATAAGATAAGCATTCAAAAAGAATTAATTTTGGAGTGGAAATAACTCCAAGTCTTTGGTGAAGATATTCGAAGGCTTCCCGTGGAAGTGGTTTTGTAAAGATGTCTGCCACTTGTTCTTTTGTTCCCACATACTCAACTCTGATGTTCTTTTCTGCAACCTGTTCCCGTAGAAAGTGATACTTGATTGGAATGTGCTTCGTCTTGGAGTGCATCACTGGTTTTTTTGAGATACTGATGGCACTTCTATTATCGCAATATATTGGAATGGGCTCATCATACTCAACCTGTATATCTGTCAAAGTTTGTTTCATCCAAAGAACCTGTGTACAACATGTTGTTGCTGCAATATACTCTGTCTTGGCTGTAGATAGAGATACTAATTATTGTTTCTTGCTTAGACATGATACAAAACACTCACCTAAGTAGAACGTTGCTCCACTTGTGCTTCGTCGATCATCAATACAAACTGCCCAATCTGCATCTGTGTGGGCAATAATTGATAGATATTTTCATTTTGGATACCATAATCCAAACTCTTATGTTCCTTTGAGATATTTGAATATCCTCTTTACTGCTAATATATGTGATTCCTTTGGTGCTGCTTGAAATCGTGCCACCTATCCAACTGCCTGCATTACATCTGTTTTGGATGCTGTCACATATAGAAAGCTGTCAATCATTGACCTATATTGCCTCTGATCTGTAGACTTCGAATCATCATCTGTGCTCAGCTTACAATTCATTTGCATGGGAGTGATAATTGGTTTGCAATCTTCCATTCTGAACCTCTTTATCATTTCTCTGATATACTTTGTTTGAGAAATAAAAATTCCCTGGTTACTTTGACGTATCTGAAGTCCTAGAAAGAAGGATAGTTCTCCAAGTAACGACATTTCAAATTCATTATGCATGCTTTTTGCAAATTTCTGGCTTAACCTGTCATCATCACAACCAAAAATAATATCATCAACATAAACTTCAATTAATAAAATATTACCTTGACTTACCTTGATGTAGACGTTGCTATCTGCACTTCCTTTTCTGAACCCTGCCTATTGCAGATACTTATCCAGTCTGGAGTACCATGCTCTAGGAGCCTGATTTAGACCATACAAGGCCTTCTTTAATTTACACACATAGTCTGTGTTCTCTGACAACTAAAATCCTTCAGGTTGTTCAATGTAGACTTCTTCTTCAAGTTCTGCATTCAGAAAAGTCGATTTTACGTCCATCTGATATACTTTAACATTTTTGGAGCATGCATAAGCTAAAAGCAAATGGATTGCTTCCATTATGGCAACTGAGGGAAATGTCTCTTCAAAGTTGATTCCTTCAATCTATGCATATCCTTTACATACCAATATAGCTTTGTTC
>JASDQU010735501.1:119868-140002 GCA_032191745.1 Picea mariana
TGTTACGAAATTTTTCAATACTTCCATGATATCCCCTTTTAAACCATCCATCTTAGTATCCAACATAGCTTCCATTGAATCCATCTTCTTTTGTAGTTCATTTATGTCCCTACGCATTTCTTCACCTTCATCAAGAGTCCAAGTAGGATTTTCTGGATTTTTATTTGGTGTAGAAGTTCCCTTTTTTGGTGGCATGTTGGCCAAGTATCACTATTGAACCTTGATTTTGAGGTGGTTCTGCTAGACAATATTTCTTCTGTTGTATCTCCCAAGTTTCGACCCTTCTAGGTAAGAAAAATTATTTTATGTAGTTCTCTGATATTTCTTTTCTGCAATGCCACAGGTCTGATCAAAATTGGATGTGCCAAGTGGAATTTACGGTAACTTCCCCACAACTTGCCGATTTTTGTCCTTTCTAGGAGATCTCACTTGTATAGCGTGCCTCGCACAAACTAATTGATATAAAATTCTCCAACTCACACAAAAAATATTACAGACTGTTCACAATTGAATGAAACTAGTCTCACTTAATTTGGATACTCTAGGAAGAAGTTATGATTGTTTTACCTGGAACACCTTCTTGAGACTAATCAATAGGACTAGTCAGATACCCTATCTTACACAGGGTGTATCTACAAATTTATGATGACCCAGAAGCTGAAATTTTTACCAAAATTACCTTACTAATTTTTGTAAATAGCCTCTAGATTTCAGGATCTGAAACATTACAGAAAAAATTTTATAGCGAAAATTATGCAATGACTCAATTCAGGATGATTCCAGAAGCCTATCTTGTACAGGTTGTATCTCCGAAAGTATAAGGCCTCAGGAGATGAATTTTGAACCCAACGTACATTGTTCCATCTACTAAATATCCTCCAAGAGGTTCCTTTTGAAACATTGTAGAAAAATAGTTATAGCAAAAATTCCAAGGTGTCGCAGATGTAGCAGCGAAACCCCAAGACCTTGAGCTCTGATACCATATGTTAAGAACCAAATATCAATATAGCATAGAAAAACCTCAGAAAAAGTACTCAATGCCTTGAAAAATAGATAATTTCATATAATAAGCCTCTTTGAGGGGGCAACCTCCATTTACCCCACTTAAATGTTCAAGTACAAGATGATTCAAAATGAAAATGTCTCCTTGGTATATATAGGAGACTAGGAGGTATAATTACAACTAATGGCCTAAAGCTGACATAAATAAAAAAACATTACTAATATAATATGCCCCAATTAAGGGGTAATGAGCCAATATTAGGGCTTAACAAAATGAGTCTTCTTTTAAGCCCTTTTCAAGCTCTTTAAACATGAAAATATTGTTGAGTGATCTTGTTGTCCTTTACACTCACCAAACTAAAATTCGAAGGCACATCTGTCCAGCAGTAGTTTACCCCTTTTTTGGTTTGGACGGTAAATTGTACGAAAAAAGGTATACTCTAAGAACTTTGGTTCACTAGAAGAGTATTCTCAGGTATAAATTTAACCCTTTTTCGGGCCTGAGGGACTAAATTTACGAAAAAGGAACCCCCACGGAGTCCATAGTTAATCTCTTTTCAAACTCCCTAAAATTGAAAACATTTTCAAGTGACCTTGTTCCTTCACACTCGTTAAACTGGTACAGAAGAACATCCCCTATGGAGTCCATAGTTAAGCTCTTTTCAGACTCCTTACAATTGAAAATATCGTCGAGTGACCTTGTTCTTTCACACTCATTAAATTGGTTCAGAAAAACATCTACTCGCATGAGTTTACCCCTTTTTTCGACTTGTAGATTAAGGAGGAAAAAGGTACACCTCGGGAGATTCTTCTCGCTGGGAGAGTTATCCTAAGTAGATTTTATACTTTTTCGGGCTAAGGAGACTATATCTAGAAAAAGGTTGCGAGTCCATAGTTAAGCTCTTTTTAGACTCCTTAAAATTGAAAATATTGTCGAGTGATCTTGTCTGTGTCACACTCGTTAAAATGGTTTTGAATAGACGTCTTTTCAGTGCTAGTTTACTCCTTTTTCGAGCCGACTAGACTACCTTCGAAAAAGGTACCCCAGTGGAGTCTTCTTTTACATTTTTCCAGACTCTCTAAATATGAAAAACCACCGAGCTTACCTTCTTTGGGTTCGTGAAAAATACATTGAAGGGGGTTTCATCGTGTCTTGCTAATAATAGTTGCATCTTTGTGTCTTTTTCCTAATGTTGGCTCCATGTTTCTCTCAACTGAACCTTTGAAGCATGCCTTATATGCAAGCCTTGTAGCACTTTGCCTCTGCAACCTGACACCTTGACCCATGGAGGAATTTTCCCCGAGTATCCTTTTCCTACACATGTCTCCTTGCTATGAGAATTAGTGTGTTCCTTGTGCTTGGAACTAATATGCTTGCGACACTCGTTCCTCCTTTGTAATGTAGCATTATTTTATTCTTTTTCAAGCTCTTCAAAATATTGAAAAAGACAAAAAAATAAAATATACCCCAAAAAGAGGATGAGACAAGTATTTTCTTTTTATGGCAGCACAATGAGTCGCCCTTGGATAAAGCACATCCTTTCATTTTTCGTCAAGCATTGGGATTTAATATGACCTTAGGAAGTTGTTCTCGCTACATAGAGTTGTGTCCTCCTCTGTTTGGTTATCCTTCCAAACACATGGAGAGTTTGTGTTGCCTCCTGCATCATGAACTTATGTCAATGTCATGCTGCTTGAGTCTGATCATCAATCATGCTCTTGTCCCAGGGAATTTTTACCCAACCTGAGTCAGCCTTCTACAATTTGTCTCTTTCCCTCATGCCCAACCATCCCAAAAAGTCCAATCAATTCCTTGTTCGAAATCAATGAATTTATCTGCCTGATCACCAAGATCCTCTTATATGTTCCCCGACAAGCCGTCAAAGACCTCTGGGTAGTGAATTGGTACACTCACATTACACTCCTACCCAAGTTTTGAAGATCTTGAAGTTGTTGCTCGAGCTCTGAAGGCCTCATCTCCAGCCATCAGGCGTCATTTGGCTTCTTGAAGATGGATACTATACATGTATATATTTGATTTTGAGATGTAGATCTGTTGTGTATTTCTCACGGATACACTTTATATAGTTATATAACATGGATCTGCAGTGTATTTGATTGGTAGCCATGATTTATTTCATCCCGAGCATGGGTATACCCGCCTCGGTGAGACAATTGTTATTTTTGTAGATGGCACCTCCTGAACTCTGGTCATGGGCTCACTCGTTTCGTACGTTGGTGAAGATTTTGTAATATATTTCATCCCTCAGATGCTCTTCTGACCTCACACATTAGGGGGCATCTTTTATAACCCTAAATTGCACCATACATGCATACATGGCATTTGGCCCTCTTACTTGCTATTTTTGCCAAGCCATCACAGAGAAACTCTTCTTAAAAACCCTATTTTTGAAGATGTGTGTGTCATGCACCACTACTGCCCATGTACACACGCTTGTTACACCACTATAGCTCATGTACACACGCTAGATGCACCATTACAGCCCGTGTATACCCACAAAAGTTGCAAAAATTAAAAAGTTGCAAGGAATTCGTTGGGATTACAAACTATTGGGTAGTTTTCCAACTATCCCACCACCTATAGCCCATCACCCAACCGAATAACCATCCTTTTGTCATATAAAATGATTTTTGGGGGTATTATTCCAAACATAAGCATAAGAACAATGAAACTCTGCCCGTTTCACATCCCCTCCTTGCCCTAAGAATTTGCAACCACCTTGTGAGATTTGTATCAGAATTTCCCATTCTAGCCCTTTTTCCTCCATCATAAGCCTATGCCATTTCCCTAGAAGAAGTGTGAGAGGAGAAATATACGTGGAAGCATAGTTGGAGCTTGGTGAAGAGGATCCCAAACTAGGTTCGCAGAGTAGTCATTGATCTCATTATAAGTAAACATTGTGATATCAATAAAAGGAATAATTTTTTTGTCCCGAAATATGATGTGTCAAATATCTATGTTTGATTTATTTTTTATACTGACATCTAACCCATGATTTATATATGAGATGCATGTTTTTAGTTCCCTATTTATCTGTTGGTGAATGCAGTTCAGCCTTGGGAGGAGACTTGTATTCAGTGGAGCGATCGAATGCGAAAGGATAGACACCAGACACAAAGTTAAAGGTAGAGTTACCAGATCTTTTCACTTTGTATTTTATGCATGAATGTGGGTTATATTCAGGGTAGTTATAAAAAGTAGGATACTTTTAGATGGTTAGATCTGCCTACATGATGAACCCTAGTGTAGTCCATAGGGGGGTTTTGCCACTATAGAAACAACCTAGAATTCCGAAGTGAAATGAATGTTTGGACTAACATATCTTTTCACATACACCAGTTGGCTATGTCCTGGAACACTAGGTGGTAGATCTAGGGAACTGGGGACAAACCTCCCCCATGATGATACCATATATCAATATTGATCCTGAATGCTTGTCGACCATGATACCAATGACGGATCAACTACTGTAAAAATGGAGATTTCCCCTTGATGGATGTACCCTCCTCATAAAAATTGAGGAGGCCAACATCCCTCAAAAGGGCACATGTCTTAGGTAAAATAGGGTGAGGGTACATCTCCCTCTCCCTCTCCCTCTCTTGGGCCTCCTACTCACGTAAAAATATGTACATTTCAACCCATTGTTGTTGTTGCTCCTCTTATCATCATTGTCATTATCGTATTTGATTCACATATAAATATTTTTAGGCACATGTATAGATAAAATGAATTGAAATTATAAAACCCACATGTATATAAATAATTTGTATTTAAAAAAAAAAAAATCAATTGCAAAAAAATGTGTAAAAGTAACCGATGCGGCAAAAATAATGAATACGCACCACCATCAGTATATTATATTTGTAATAAAGCATCGCTATGCAGTGAAACTATCAAACCGCACCGATGCTCCATAGTTATTGGAGCATAGATACGTCTTTAGAGGTGCGTTGCGTTATATAACATACCGAGAATGAGGCAATTCACAAGAGGCACCATTAAGCCATTTTGAATCTCTTTTATGCTAGGCATTCTGATTGGTTATCCATAACACACCAATTCTCCATATGGATGACACTAGTCATGGGCCATTCTGTACAACACACCGATAGGTTACATATTAAAAATTTGGTCCAGTGTCATGCTATGAACAATGTTGATGTGTTTCATATACCTAGACACACTTGTAACGGGGCATCCCATAAGTCACATAAATATGCTAAATATTTAAAACATTTAGTCTGGTGTGGTGTTATTTACAACACTGATGCATTTTGTATACCTACCGGCATTTCTAGGTTATTTTTTTGTCGCAAATTAAGCTGGACGATGTGTTCATGTGAAGGAATCGATGCTCATGTTGCCTTGGAGCACTAACATTTTTTTAGTGGTACATTGTATTTATTAACGCATCGACGACAAAGCATCCAGGAAGACACACTGCTATGATAAGTCGTTAAATATTTTTTCTGGTGAGGTTGTGTGTTTATATCACTGGTGCAGTGTGTGAACATTGATGCATCGCTTGGTGATTTTTTTTGTTTAAAATTGAGCAGTGCAATTAGTTAATTAGAACGGACCAATGCTCCATATTTATTGTAGCATTGATGTTGTGTTTAGTGGTGCATGGCATTGTATAATGCACGTGCCACGAGGCATCCAGGAAAACACACAATTATGGTTATATTTGAAGTTTGGTGCCATGCCATTTTATGCACGACATTGGTGTGTATTTTTATCATATTCACATTGGTAACGATGCGTCCCATAAAAAGAACCACTATGATAATTTATGAAATATTTGGCATGGTGTTGTGTTATTTGCAACATTGGTGTGGTGTTTTAACTTTGGTGCACCACTAGGTTAATTTTTAACTTGAAAATTTGATGGTGCAATTGGTTTCTTAGAATGATATAGTGATCCGTATTTTTTGGAGAACATGTGTATTGTTTAGTGGTGCGTTGTGTTGTAAAACACATCAGACATAGGGTGTCAAGGAAAAAACATACTATGAATATTTTTAAAATTTGGTGTGGTGTCTCTATTTGAATGACACTGATGCGTATATATATTGTGTATGCACTAGTGGAAATGCTTCCTATTTTTTTTATAGGAAGCATCGACTTCTGGGAAATCCAAAGTGTGAAAGTGCATTGCTCATAATTGAAACTTTTTTTTCTTCAAAAAAGTGCCAAATTTCAGAGCAATTTGATATTTTAATCCAATGAAAAATCAAATAAGAAGGTAGAAAACAATTTACCTGGGCTATTTTGTGCCGAGGAGGCATGTTTCCATTGTAGAGAAGAAATTGAAATTCGAGGTAATTTCCAAAATTTGGAAATGTTTGGAGTCTACCAATGGAGTTGTCAAACTCACTATAACACACTACAAATGGGGCGATCTTGGAACACAAGTGAACATTGATGCTTGTCAGAGAGTTTGGCAACACATAACCAAGTGGAATAATGAAGAAGCAGTTTGGTAATTTTTTTTTATTTTACACTACCCTGGTGCGCCCAACAATAGGGATGTGCACCAGGGTGTAATATCCATGCACACTAGGCCACTTTGTTCGATGCTTTTATTTTTTTATTTATAACGAATAAAAACACACCTTAATTTTGATGCAACAAGGAATTAGTATTGTGTGCACACCATGTCATATTTACCTTATAGCCACACCACTAAAAAACCTCCACAAAAACGTTCAACTTCCCACCTTCACTAACAACCTCCACTATAAACAAAGAAGGAATAAGTTTTTCGGAGAGGTTTCATAAAAACCTCTGCTAGAAGGTGTTCTCCTTGTAGTGTTATTATTATGGTAATATTGTAGTAAGTTGGGGTGTTGAGGGTTAAGTGAATTTCAAAAAATAAACTTTCTTTATATACTTATTCATCATAATGTATGTCTGAATACAAAAGTAATTTAAGATGGAAAGAAGTTGAGAACACCAGATTTGGCACATTGCGTATAATGTCAATTTCGCTAGGCAATTTTTCAATGTCTAAACTTTGAATCCCCTTGTCAATGTGTTATCCTCATAATCCTAAAGTTCTATAGTTTAAGTATTTATATATAGTTGAATATTAGGAAGACGTGGATCTCGAATTCAAGCGAATGGCCTCAATTCTCTACCTGAGAAGGAACAAGTGGATATGCTACATCAACAACCATCCTTAATGTCTAGATCAATGAAAAACAAGTTATGGTCTGTCAAATTTTAGGTGGAACTATTAGATCTAAAGGGTTTTTGTGCATATCCATCCTAACTAGGCGCAAATCAAATTGGACAGTTGCAATGATGATCAAGGGAAATGGAAGAATGCAACATCGATCAAACTTAATGCAGAGGATCCTTGGAGGGTTTTATCACTCATTTGGTGTGTTCTATTTATTAACATTGGTATATGTTAGGGAGATTACCTCCCTAACCCCTCATGTAGCTAGAACAATATATTTTCCATGTAACAAGGGCCAATATTAATAAGGCCTTGTAATAAGGAAGAATAAGTCAAATGTAAGAATACCTAATAGAAGCTTCTGCTTCGTAGAAGATCTTCATCTAGATTATTCTTTTGGTAGATAGATATAGTATAAATAGGAGTCGATAGGAGTAGATTTAGTATAAATAACACTTGGGAAGATACTCTCTAGTGCTTGGGTAGTGGAGTAGTATGACTAAGGGCATGATCTAGCCTCCATAGTTGGTGCCTTGAGATATTGGGCCGAGTACTACTATTGGACCCTGCATGTATATCAGAGAGCCATAGCACAAGGAAAAAACTTATCTGTAGAAACCCTGAATACCCTAATCCTTGGGACAAAAACATAAATAGAACAAACAAGATCTATTGATGTGCAACTTTACCTCCTCAATTTTGGTTGTGAATTTACTATACATTTTTTCCTATTAAGAATTTGGGCCTTTCAACACTACACTATTATTCATATCAGAGTATAACAATATGGATCATGCTTGCACCATTATTTTATCCCTATCCCATTGGATTCCTCTCTTCGCCTTGATCGTATTCATACCTATCATTTTTCAACAAAAAAAAATTTGTGGACCTGACCCCCTTCCGCCCCCCTTATTTAGGACCTACCCCATTGGATTCCCCTCATCGCCATGATTGTCGTGATAACATTCACGACTAACCCCTTTTCTGTGTGGTCCTACCCACCCCTTTCCAGTTCCCCCCTTCATCATGGCCCACACCCATAACCAAGACCTTGAATCTCGCCTCAATACCTTGTCATCTAATTTTGGAGAGGCCCAAAAGGAAGTGCGGCAACTCAATGCCAATATTACCACCATTAATAAAAAAATGCATTCTACCATAGACACTAAAATGGAAACCCCAAAACATGACCTCTCTACCTATCTTGAATCCTTCACTTCCTAGATCTGCACTAAGATGAATATTACTTGAGACCTTTCCTCCTCTGACCCACCTTTGCACCCCGAAGGTGAAACTTCCTCCAATTCCCAAACTTTTCATCCCCATCACTTTCAGCGTGACCTATGCCTTCCATGAGTGGATGTGAATAAATTTGATGTCTCATATCCCACCTATTAGGTAACTCAAATGGAACACTATTTCTCTTTGTACGACATTACGGATGAGTTGGCCAAACTTTGGTATGGTGTTCTCCATCTAGATCAAGAACGTTGGCAATGGAGAAAAAATTCCTACCAAGGGTATGTGTCTTAGAAAATTTTAGTTGTATAGATTTATGAATGCTTTGACACTAACACCCACCATTTAGGTCATTTGACAAAGTTGAAACAATCTGGCACAGTGGAATACTTTATAGATACTTTTGAGCAATTGGATTTCCACATGGCGGGCATGTCTAATGCCTTTTTCTAAGAATGCTTTATCAGTGGCCTCAAGGAGGAGATACATGCCCACGTCCTTATGGATCTTCCCTAGATTTTGGTGGAAGCTACTAAAAGAGGCAAGGAAGAACAACATGTTATCTCTTCTCAAACCAGAAAACCCTCCTTTATTCCTTGCCCTAAAACCGCCACTCTCGCTCCTCCTTCCACTCCACTAAAGATACAAAAATTTACCCGGGAAGAAATTATGAATGCCAACTCAAGGGCCTTTGTTATAATTGTGATGACAAATATTTTCCTGGGAAAAAGTGTAAGGAACAAAATATTTTTATTGCCATCTTTGAGGATGTTTCTGAAGAAGAGGTCGAGGCTACCTTTGTGGCTGAGTCACCTAAACCCACAAAATTGACTCCACCATTAGACCTCCTAGAAGTTGAATCAATCATTTCCTTAAATTCTCTCACTGGATTCTCTTCTCCCCAAACCCTCAATCTAATTGGTTACATTAAGCATCGAAAGGTCATCATCTTGGTTGATAGTGGCAGCACCCATAATTTTATTCATTGTTGCATTGCCCAAGAAACCAATTGCTATATACGAGCAGTGAACAAATTTCAAATCATGGTTGCCAGTGGCGAGTTCATGAAATGTGGGGGGTGTTGTAAAAATGTGCATCTCATAATTGGTCAGTACCACATGAAATCTCATATGTTTTCTATTGACCTGGGTGGTTGTGACATTGTGCTAGGTGTCGAATGGTTAAGAAATTTGGGCCCCATTCTCATGGATTGTATGGAATTAACCATGCAAATCAAACATGAGGTCTAATATTATAAGTTCCAATTAATCACAACAGGTTCCCCTAAGATAATCAGTTCCCATTGCATGGAAAATATCCTAAAAAAAGGTCATTCCAACATTATTTCACAACTCCATTCCATTCAATCCACTGAGACATCCTCTGTGCATCCTGACCTCCAATCCATCCTCTCCAAACATCAAGCTATTTTTTCCACTCCCCAGATCCTTCCCCCTTCCCTTAGTGTTTTTGATAATTCCATTCCCCTCATCCCTGACAACCTTCCTCCCAATTTTCATCCCTATCTTCATCCCTTTTCACAAAAAAATGAAATGGAGAAAATTGCTCAAGAATTGCCCACCGCAGGCGTTATCCATCCTAGTACTAGCCCCTATTATTATCTTGTCATCATGGTACTTAAGAAATAAGGATCTTGGCACATGTGTCCTGAATTTAGCTCCCTCTACAAACTCACCATCAAAGACAAATTTCCCATTCATGTCATTGATGATCTCTTGGATGAATTAAGTGGTGCCCAGTTATTTTCTAAACTTGATCTTCGTTCTAGATAGCACCACATACGTACGAAAGAGGGAGAAATTCCTAAGACTTCATTTAGAACTCATGAGGGCCACTATGATTTCTTTTTCATACCATTTGGCTTGTTTAATTCTCCCTCCATTTTTCAAATCCTCATGAATCATGTCTTTCATCCTTTTCTCCATCATTTTGTCTTAGTTTTCTTTGATAATATTCTCATCTATAGAAAAACCTGGACAACCCATCTTGTTCATGTGGATTGAGTTCTTCATCTACTCTCTCAGCACCAACTTTTCCTCAAATAATATAAATGTTCTTTTGGAGCCTCAGAAGTCGAGTACTTGGGTCACATTATTGGCAAGGAGGGTGTCAGGGTGGATCCTAAGAAGATTGAATCAATGTAGGATTGGCCTCACCCTAACTCTCAAAAACTTGTGTGGTTTTCTGTTTTTAACAGGCTATTATTGCAAGTTTGTTAAGAGTTATGGAAATATTGAGGTGCCTCTCATTTCTCTCCTTAAAAGTAATTCTTTCACTTGGAATACAACAACTGATCATTCCTTTCAAGCCTTGAAGGAGGCTATGTGCACCACTCATGTCCTGTCCCTCCCTGACTTCACAAAGACCTTTGTCCTGAAATGTGATGCTTCAGGGAGAGGAATTGGAGCAGTCCTTATGCAATATGGTCGATCTTTTCCCTTTACTAGCAAACAATTGTCAAAGCGACATTTGGGCCAATAAATATATGAAAAGGAAATGTTGTCTATTTTGCATGTAATGGATCTTTGAAACCCTTATATATTGGAGAAACGCTTCCAAATTAAGATAGATCATCAGAGTCTCGAGTATTTTCTGGAGCAACATCTTTCATCCCCAGAGAAAAAAAAATGGTTGAATAAGCTATTTGGATATGATTACGAGATCATTTACAAGAAAGGGAAAGGGAATGTTGTTGTTGACGCTCTTTCAATAAAATATGAAGATGAAGGGCCCCTTTTTTCCTTCTCCTTTATTATACCATATTCACTCCAACTTGTTCACTAGGAATGGATGTAAGATCGCAAAATTTCATGTTTGATCCAACAATTGCAAGTCAATTCTCTAGTTTCCCCAGGGTCTTGGAACAGTGATGAGATTCGCTACAAAGGTTTTCTGTATTTAAGTAAATAATCACAACTTAACTCCATGGTGTTTTCTGAGCTTCACCCATAGTTTGGCACTCAGGGTTTACCAAAACCTATGACAGGTCAAATGTTCTTTTTTCTAGGATGGTATGAAATAGGATGCTCACACTTTCATGGAAGAATGTGATGTATGTCAACACAAAAAGGGATAAACAATCAAATCCCCTAGCACACTATAACCACTTCTGAATCCACCCGTTATTTGGAGGTATATCTCTATGGATTTCATTGTTGGCTTACCTAAATCAGGAAATAAGTTAGTTGTCATGGTGGTAGTTAATCGTCTTTCCAAGTATGCCCATTTCTGTGCTCTTCAACACCCATTTAACGCCTCCATTGTTGCTCAACTTTTCATGGATCATATCTTCAAGCTTCATGGCATGCCTCATTCTATTGTTTCTGACAAAGATCCCACTTTCACCATAAATTTTTGGCAATAATTTTTTAGGCTACAGGGAACCCAATTGCATCTCAGCGCCACCTAACATCCTCAAAATCATGGCCAAATTGAAGTTGTCAACAAGTGTTTGGAAACATATTTGCAATGTTTTGCATCTGAGGGGAAAAATAAGNTCTCTCATACATGCCCAGTGTCTCAAAGGTTCAGGAGGTTGACCAAACTCTTACAGTTCGAGAGGATATTCTTCGTTCCCTCAAAGAGAATTTGGTAATGGCCAAGAATCACATGAAGCAACAAGTTAATCAAGGTCATTCCAAATGTCAATTTGTTGAAGGGGACTAGGTATTTCTTCAACTACAACCTTATAAGTAGACTTCACTCAAGGATGAAAATTGTGAGAAACTTGCGCCTAAATTTTATGTTCCTTATACAATTCTCAAGTGCATGGGACTAGTCACCTACCAGTTAGCATTGCCAATTCATTCTAATCTCCATCATTTTTTTCATGTCTCGTGCTTAAAGAAGGTGATTGGAACTAAGTGCCAAACTCAAACCAACCTCCTTAAGTTGGATGAAGAAGGCTCCATTTAGTTGCAGCCACAAGTAATCTTAGACCAACGTGAGCACCGTCTCCATCATCGCACCATCAAGTTAATGTTAGTACAATGTAAATATACCACTCAAGCAGATGCCACCTAGGAGCCAATTACCATTCTGCAAAATTTTCCGCATCTCAGGCCTTGACGACAAGACTATTTTCAAGGGCGAGGGAATGTTAGGGACCTTACCTCCCTAACCCCTAATGTAGGTAGAATAATATATTTTCCATGTAATAAAGGCCAATATTAATAAGGCCTAGTAATAAGGGAGAATAAGTCAAATGTAAGAAGACCTAATAGAATCTTTCGCTTTTAGAAGATATTCCTCTAGTTTTTTCTTGTGGTATATAGTTTTAGTATAAATAGGAGTCAATGGCATGAGAAGTTTTGTCTTGAGAATTATTGTAATAGAGTGCTTCTCTGTTGGAGGTCTCCCCCTCGAATAGGCAAGTGAACATTGTTTCCTATCAATAAAGGTATTATTTTGGAGTTGTGGTTTCATCTATTGTGTTGTTCCACTGTTATTCTTTGCAATATTTATGTTTTCGACTATTATAATAGATATGGTACCTATATTAGAGTGTTTTTTTCTATGAGAAATTCACAATGTTTTCCTTTCCTTGGGGTTTTTATATGGTCAATCATAATTATCTTTTCTTATACGCGTTTGAGAACCGTACAACACTATGTAAATAGGATAAATTATTATCCATTCTTTTATGCTCGAGTTACCTTCCCCCCTAAATCGCTAAGGTTACCTTCCAGTTGTGGATCTAAACCAGAAGTTAATGGTTACTCTGCAGTTTATTTATTTTTTCTTTGTGCAATGAAAAAAACCAGAATGCTCCCATGAAAATATTTATTATTAAATCATTCTACTACAACAATGACTTCATGCGGATCTTCGTAAGTAATAATCACAGAAGTGATTCTCCTCCATAATTGTATCATACTTTCCCTGGTTAAAATACAAAAAGAAATCATGTAATGTCTTGGACTCCAGATCCATGAACCACACACACAAAAAAAAATTATTTTCATACATGCTTTTTAACCCTTTGTTTCGCGTGGCTACCACCACACTAGGAGATTTTAATTTTCCATAGGTGACTACCTAATCATATCCACCACCAAAGGGAGTGGGAAAATATTATAGAGAACGATCTGCAAAAAATCTGTGTTTATTACAAATCTATGCTACCTGTACAATCTCATGCACCGAAGAGAAGGAAGAGAAATCTCATTATCTGGTGGGTTAGTTCCAAAAACTTAAAAAAAAGGGGAATAAATATATGCTCAGCAGATTTATAACTTGGAGCTAGGATTGGATTGATCCACAAGTTATGTTCAAGGTATTACCATGCTTCTAGTTCTCAAAATTCACTTGTCTTGAATTCACAAAGTATTGGTTAGTTCATTCTCATTAAATTAAAAAAATAAAAACAAAGAAGGGGTAAATAAAAGTGCTTGATAAGAAAGTTAGACCTAGAAAATTGAGTCAAAGAGCCATATGTTTAAAGGCTTGGTCAACTGAGTTAAAATGTCATTTCTTGGGAACCTCATAAAAGTATGTTGGAAGGTTTTCAAAATTATTTTTGTAAAAGGATAAAAGGATTTAATTATTGTATGGTTGATACATTGAAAAAAGGTTCCTAAGCATGCACTTAATTTAGCTTTTGTTTAAAAGCTTAGAGAAAGTATTGTGAATATTTTTGAGATATTACTAGCATGGTTATAAATTCCATGCAATTGTAAACGTTTGGGGTTGTTAGATTTGTAATATTTTTGAAAGAAGGTATATTCATTAATAAAATTATTTTTTTGGTGGTGGTTTTCATCTTAGATCTGTCCTGAAATTGAATATGGCGGTCTAATGTTGGTGTGCATGATGGTGAATATTTTCATGGTGGATATTCTCTTTGATTTTTATTGTCTAGTTTTGACATAAACACAATTGTAATCTATCATTTAACGCAAAACATAGCAAGGTAATGACATCAAGGCACACAATTAATACCATTCAAGCATATAAAATTCAAGCATAAGTAATCAAGCAGTTTCCATGCATGTTTAAGTAATCAAGTCATCAACCACATCAACAATGCACAAATCAAGATTGTAATGAAAGGATAATTGAACATGACCCGGAGTCAAAGAATCATCAAATTTGAAGATCAATTTTGGAATCAACATTCATTGTAAACTTGCAAATAGTAATTTTTTGTAAGTATTCAAACTCAACTATATTATTTTGTAAGTGTCCAATCAAATAAAGTTGAATTTCATTGTAATTTTTGGGTGCACTCTTGGTTGAACCCAACACATGTTTGAGTCATTGTAGGTCAAAATTTGACAAGGTTAAAACTCAAACCATTGTAATACTTTTAGGGTGCATTTTCAGTGGTAACCGACATCCACAAATTCCTGGAGAGAATTTAAACAAGAAACTTTAAGAGTTCAAGTGAGCTAGTTGCAAGAAGACATCATTCAAATTTTTAAATGGAGTGAAATCTAGGATTATTAGAGTTACAGAACACTCTAATAAACATTTTTGAAGACAACACAATGATGTTGAACAAAGAAACTCTTCAATCAATTCTAACTTGTTTGCAAGTGATGCAAGCTAAAGTTAGACTTCTTCAAGATCAATCCCAACTATTGAATCATGAAATCAAGGATCTCAAAAATCAACAACTAGTGAAGTGTTCTTAGCCAGTTTTTGTTCAACAAAACCCTCTCTATGATGATGATGATGATTATCAACAGTTAGTGAAGGAGAAACTCAACAAGAAAAATCCAAATGCAGATGAAGATGAAGTTGTTCATGAACCTATATTTCAAGAGTTTTATTTTGAGTTCAATGAAGAAAATGTTTCAATGATGCATCAACATGCAGTAAATCAACTTCCACAGATGTCAAAGCAACATGTTGTGAATACTCTTTCCAAGCCCATCATTAGACCTTGGGAAGAAATCAACAACAACAAGCATAGAACATGACTTGGATATGACAATGAAGTTACCTTTCATATTCCCAATTATTCAAAACTAATCCAGTTCCAAAGTGTTGGATTCCTTGAAGAAGTATCAGCTTCATCTGTTTCAGTTCAAAAACATAATGCTAAGTTCCAACATTGTAATCGAGTTGGTCATATGGAGGATCAATTTTTTTATCTCCATCCTTGTTAGCATTGTGGCAAGCATAACCATTATTTAGAAAGATGTCCCACAGTGAAGAAACCTACAAGATTGAAGATTCGATATGATTGGATCGATCCTTAGCAGTGGTCATCAATAATCAAGCGATTATATAAGTCTTACCGTAGAATTCAATCTCTAGTAAAGACTAATCTTGCAGCACATAGCCCTTTTTTTGTACCTGACATAAGGGTATATGAGTTCAAATTGGTCCCCTTATGGTGTAGCTTTTAAGAATGACCATCACAAGATGAGATAACATATGGTTGTTTCCACATGCCCACTTTGTGTCGTACACAAATGGAGTAGGTATGGTACTCTCTTGAGCTCAAAGGGAGGAGTATAATGATGTAACTCTTCTGTACCTTAAGGGTGGGAGTTCAAAAATCAAGTGAATATGGTTCGATAAACCACTTGAAGTCTCTCCTTTCAGATAAAAAAAGGGGGGAGTTGATGATGGAATTGAAGATGGTTGTCAAACAGAAAGTTTCGACAACAATAAACATCAAACATGCTAGATGGGCATCAAATTTTCCATATGGGAAACTGCAGTCTATACATGGAAGACTTTGGCATAATTATGGTTCAGTAAATTGAAATTGAATCATACACATGATACATATGGATGTTTTTGGACACCTAAAAGTGTCAAAATTGGTTAGTAGTCATCCAAAAACCATCAAATACATGGTATCAATTGGTTAGTGGTCATCCCAAACCACCGGTTCAGAGAGCACTTTCATTGATACACTGATAATAGAGTGGTGATACTACATGTTCACCAATTAGTAGAAGACATTAGATTCTTCTATCTCAAATACTTGGAAAAGTGATCGAATTGTCAAGCAATCAGGGAATGTTTAGATATTACAGTTATTCACTTCCATATCTCATCTCTCTTCCATTTCATTTTAGATGAACCATTCAACATCCAGATTGGAGGCATTTCTTCATTGAGGCTAAACTCAAGTGTTTCAGTATGAAGACTTGGAAATGATACCATTTTATGCTTAATTGTTGGTATTATTGATCAGACTTGTGATTGAGGGGGGGAATTTTATCCTATGGATTAACTTACCAATCACTAAGTCTAAATGTCACTTATATTTGTATTATTAATTTAGAATATTAGTAATATATACTCAAGTGATTACTAATGAGTTAGTTAAGATTTCCCAACCTAGTCATCATGCATGATTTTAAGATCTAGAGAAAATCTTTCTATGAGGTGGCATCACCCATTGTACTATAAATATGTACCATTGGTGTGAATACAATAGATTTGGCTATGAATATTTTTCCGTCATATTGTTTTTTTTTCTATAGTTTATCACAATGCACACTTTGAGCAAGTTCATTTGAAGTTACATCACCAATTTCTCCTTGAACCCACTTGTTTCATCCTGAATTTTCTTAAGTTGCTCATCCACGCAGTCTAACCTACTTGTAGTAGAGCAGGTGTTCATGTTGTCCGGAGAAGTATAAGGGGGTTTATAGGTATCCTTCATGGGTGATTTAATTGAGACAAGTTACTGGGTCTTGGGGACAATAGAGTGTCAGGTGCTATAGCTCTATGATATACGTGTGGGGTCCAACAATAATACTCAACCTAATATCTTAGGTCACTAACTAAGGAGGCTTAACCATGTCGTTAGTTGTACTACTCGACTACACAGGTATAGATACTGATCTCCTCGAGTGTTGTTCTTGGTGTAATATACTAACAAGATGGTCAATTGGTTTATCTAAAGCTGGTTTTAGGTGTACCTAGGGGACTTCCTATACACCCAAGGGTATGTGGAAGTCATATTATGTATACAAGTATTGTTTGATGCAGTACAACTCGAAGGGGTACCAACAGGGGTTACAAGGGTTTCCAACAATTTGATTCCACATGTATGTCCTGCATGTCTTCCTGTACCATGGTTTTATATACTAAACGACAGATCAATGTGTTATTCAAATATGCCAGAACATGTCTCTAAAAAAAATAAAATTATGAGCTTGTTAATCCTAGAAAAATCTCTTAAAATCACCAAAAAATAACTTGTGCAAAGTAGGGCTTGAGGCCTAACATGTAAAATGATCACAACTTCAGTTATACTTATCTGATTGGCTATTATGACCCCAATTATGAGATTCCATGGATTTTATGGATTTAATGGCTTGACTGAAATCTGTGCACTTTGTCAAAAGATATCTAAGCTAAGAAATTCATGATTGTCATTAGAGAAAACCCTGAAAAATTACAAATTTTGAATCGACGATATCTCCACTTCTCGGAATCTATTTTGGATGATTTGTCTTTTGATGTTGAGTATTTTTCCAAGAGGAATTAAAATATATGGATTGTTTCTTCAAATTCTGCATAGAACTTTTCATAAATAGACTTGAATACTATCATTCGCTTTTTCCTATAAAAAATCCACAAAAAGAAAAACATTTTCCCACTTTGTGCCCAATAATTCTTTGATTTCATGCCTGTAATGTACCTAGCCACAAGGATGGGCCACAATACCAAAAATTGCTCTCCAAGAATGATCTGAAACTAACTTCTAACATACCTGGTACACCAAATACCAAAACTATTTTCCCAGGAACTGATCTAAAACGTACCCATTGCCCGAGTACTTCCATATTCGCCCTCATTGTCTGATTACGAATTTATGTTCCATTCTTTAAAATAAAGAAACATGGATTCAACACATGAAATTAACAAGAACATGTTGAACTGTCCAAGAAATGAACAACATGCCATGCATAACAAATAACCATCAGGCAGAAAAACACATTATAAATACATATATTAGAGATAAATAAATACACAATGGAATAGACATTATACAAAGAGCACTTATCTTTTCAAGTAAACATTCACCAAATTACTGCAAACCGAGGACGTTCCTCCCAACCAAAAATATTGTTGTTCATTCACTCTCAACAACAATGTCACCCCCGAGCCAAGGATATGAATCCACAAGGATGAGTCCTAGGCCAAATATAAAAAAACACCAGTTAGCTAACAATATCTCATGTTTTCCCAACCACACAACAATCCTAATTTCCATCTCTCTTTCCCCTTCAGCCTGGACAACCCAAAGAAATGGATCCCTTTCTCTTCCATGCAGTCCCTCATGATTTTTTATTTCTGTAATATCCCAATATCAAGCCCCAGTTGTAATTGTGAATGTAACATGTTTTATAGGCTGGTGAGCCAAGTGATTATAAGCTAGGAGGCTTATGTGATGATTAGGTCAGAGATCCTAGATGCTAAAGGCCAAAGAGTATGTCTTTGTATATGTAAATAATCATATCAATAATAGAAATACATCGATGCATGTAGATTGACCATGATAAAAGAGAATGGGGGACTAAGCTCCACTAGGTAGGGAAAGGGATTGGGCTTTGAGACTAGGGAAAGGGCTAAGCTTGAGGGCTTATCTCTATGGGAATAATATCATATTATTATTTCCTAAAGACTAAGGTTGGACATAACCTATGTTATCCTAAGTTCTTGTGGGAAGGGAACAAATGTTAAATGGAGCTCATGCAGCTTCATGAGGACAAGTGTCCGAACAGGGACATGCAGTTATTTTTGGAAAACACATCCTTCTTGGGGGTTCTCTGCCATTATTTCCAATCTCCCCATGCACTTAGGCATTCATGCAGGAAGACATTACTCCATTATCGACCTCTGAAACCTGTATGCATTTATGGAGCCATATCATGTGTTTTCTGATCATCAACTGAAACCTGTGATCCTCCTGGGTTGCACAGTGCACATGTGCCTACCTAAGCTAGTGTTGTACTTGCCTGTTAAGAGCAACGCCTATTTTGAAACCCAATGGTCATGGTTGTTTCTTTTACCTATGCATTAGATGAATGTTGAAGTCGTTTTCACTTAAGCCTATTGTTGGTTATTTGGGAGTAGGAGTGAAGAGGCGGGTTGTCAGGCCCGTGGAATGAAGTGGCAGGTTTTGAGGCCTATGAGCAACTCTCTGCAGGTGACAGAATTTGCTGGAAAGAAGAAGAAGGTTGTCAGGCATGTGAGCAACTCTCTCCAGGTGAGAGAGTTTGTTGGAAAGAAGAAGCAGGTTGTCAGGCATGTGAGAAACTCTCTCCAGGTGAGAGAGGTTGTTGGGGAAGTTATTTCTCCTAGAGGGATCCCAACAAAAACTATAAGCGCTCTGAGAATTCATGATCCGACCTATTGTTGAAGCCCTGGAAGGGAAGTGGAGTAGTCGAGGGATTGTTCAACAGTGAAGGTGTATACTTCCTGGTGTGGGACAGACATGTGGGGAATGAGAGGCTATGAGTTGTGTGCATAAGTTGGCTCTTGGGAGGGAATCCTTCCTAGTTGACTGTGTAGCAGCCCATTGTCTCATCCTATCCTAGGAAACTCTTTACCCAGGTGGAGTTTAGTCCCATCTCAGGGATCCCACTGTTGAAAGTGATGAGCAGTGTGGTCTATGGTTGGGAGGTTCATGGAAGTTCTGCACGTAGTTGGTGGTATTCTATAAAATATAAGTACCACTTCTATGT
>JASDQU010735501.1:140052-156372 GCA_032191745.1 Picea mariana
ACTAATCTAAATTACAACTAATGGCCTAAAGATGACATAAATAAAATAGCATTACTAATCTAATATGCCTCAATTAAGGGGTAATGAGCCAATATTAGGGCTTAACAGATGTTGTGTTTAGTGGTGCATGGCGTTGTATAATGCATGTGCCACGAGGCATCCAGGAAAACACACAATTATGGTTATATTTGAAGTTTGGTGCCATGCCATTTTACGCACAACATTAGTGTGTATTTTTATCATATTCACATTGGTAACGATGCATCCCATAAAAACAACCACTATGATCATTTATGAAATATTTGGCATGGTGTTGTGTTATTTGCAACATTGGTGTGGTGTTTTAACTTTGGTGCACCACTAGGTTAATTTTTACCTTGAAAATTTGGTGGTGCAATTGGTTTACTAGAATGGTCTAGTGATCCGTATTTTTTGGAGCACATGTGTATTGTTTAATGGTGCGTTGTGTTGTAAAACACATCGGACATAGGGTGTAAAGGAAAAAACATACTATGCATATTTTTAAAATTTGGTGTGGTGTCTCTATTTGAATGACATTGATGCGTATATATATTGTGTATGCACTAGTGGAAATGCTTCCTGTTTTTTTCATAGGAAGCATCGACTTCTGGGAAATCCAAAGTGTTCAAGTTCATTGCACATAATTGAAACTTTTTTTTCTTAAAAAAAGTGCCAAATTTCAGACCAATTTGATATTTTAATCCAATGAAAAATCAAATAAGAAGGTAGAAAACAATTTACCTGGGCTATTTTGTGCCGAGGAGGCATGTTTCCATTGTAGAGAAGAAATTGAAATTCGAGGTAATTTCCAAAATTTGGAAATGTTTGGAGTCTACCAATGGAGTTGTCAAACTCACTATAACACACTACAAATGGGGTGATCTTGGAACACAAGTGAGAATCAATGATTGTCAGAGAATTTGGCAGCACATAATCAAGTGGAATAATGAAGAAGCAGTTTGGTAAATTATTTTTATTTTACACTACCCTGGTGTGCCCAACAATAGGGATGCACACCAGGGTGTAATATCCATGCACACCAGGCCACTTTGTTCGATGCTTTTATTTTTTTATTTATAACGAATACAAACACACCTTAATTTTGATGCAACAAGGAATTAGTATTGTGTGCACACCATGTTGTATTTACCTTATAGCCACACCTCTAAAAAACCTCCAACTTGCCACCTTCACTAACAACCTCCACTATAAACAAAGAAGGAATAAGTTTTTTGGAGAGGTTTCATAAAAACCTATGCTAGAAGGTGTTCTCCTTGTAGTGTTATTATTATGGTAATCTTGTAGTAAGTTGGGGTATTGAGGGTTAAGTGAGGGTATTGAGGGGTATTCATCATAATGTATGTCTGAATACAAAAGTAATTTGAGATGGAAAGAAGTTGAGAACACCAGATTTGGCACATTGCGTATAATGTCAATTTCGCTAGGTAATTTTTCAATGTCTAAACTTTGAATCCCCTCGTCAATGTGTTATCTTGATAATCCTAAAGTTATATAGTTTAAGTATTTATATATAATTGAATATTAGGAAGACGTGGATCTCGAACTCAAGCGAATGGCCTCAATTCTCTACCTAAGAAGGAACAAGTGGATATGCTACATCAACGACCATCCTTAGTGTCCAGATCAATGAAAACAAGTTATGGTCTGTCAAATTTTATGTGAAACTATTAGATCTAAAGGGTTTTTGTGCATATCCATCCCGACTAGGCGCAAATCAAATTGGATAGTTGCAATGATGATCAAGGGAAATGGAAGAATGCAACATCGATCAAACTTAATGCAGAGGATCCTTGGAGGGTTTTATCTCTCATTTGGTGTGTTCTATTTATTAACATTGGTATATGTTAGGGAGATTACCTCCTTAACCCCTCATGTAGGTAGAACAATATATTTTCCATGTAACAAGGGCCAATATTAATAAGGCCTAGTAATAAAGAAGAATAAGTCAAATGTAAGAATACCTAATAGAAGCTCCTGCTTCATAGAAGATATTCCTCTAGATTGTTCTTTTGGTAGATAGATTTAGTATAAATAGGAGTCGATAGGAGTAGATTTAGTATAAATAACACTTGGGAAGATACTCTCTAGTACTTGGGTAGTGGAGTAGTATGACTAAGGGCATGATCTAGCCTCCATAGTTGGTGCCTTGAAATATTGGGTCGAGTACTTCTATTGGACCTTGCATGTATATCAGAGAGCTATAGCACAGGGAAAAATCTTATATGTAGAAACCCTGAATACCTTAACCCTTGGGACAAAAACATAAATAGAACAAACAAGATCTATTGATGTGCAACTTTACCTCCACAATTATGGTTGTGAATTTACTACACATTTTTTCCTATTAAGAATTTGGGCCTTTCAACACTACACTATTCTTCATATCAAAGTATAATAGTATGGATCATTCATGCACCATCATTTTATCCCTATCTCATTGGATTCCTCTCTTCGCCTTGATCATAGTCAAACCTATCATTTTTCAACAATTGTTTCGTGGACCTGACCCCCTTCTGCCCCCCTTATTTAGGACTTATCCCATTGGATTCCCCTCATCGCCCTGATTGTCATGATACCATTCACGACTAACCCATTTTCTATGTGTTCCTACCCACCCCTTTCCAGTTCCCCCCTTCATCATGGCCCACACCCATAACCAAGACCTTGAATCTCGCCTAGATACCTTGTCATCTAGTTTTGGAGAGGCCCAAAAGGAAGTGCGACAACTCAGTGCCAATATTACCACCATTAATAAAAAATGCATTCTACCATAGACACTAAAATGAAAACCCCAAAACATGACCTCTCTACCTATATTGAATCCTTCACTTCCTAGATCTGCACCAAGATGAATATTACTGGAGACCTTCCCTCCTCTGACCCACCTTTGCACCTCGAAGGTGAAACTTCCTCCAATTACCAGACTTTTCAGCCCCATCACTTTCAGCGTGACCTACGCCTTCCATGAGTGGATGTGAATAAATTTGACGTCTCAGATCCCACCTACTAGGTAACTCAAATGGAACATTATTTCTCTTTGTACGAAATTATAGATGAGTTGGCCAAGCTTTGGTATGGTGTTCTCCATCTAGATCAAGAACATTGGCAATGGAGAAAAAATTCTTACCAAGGGTATGTGTCTTGGAAAATTTTAGTTGTATAGATTTATGAACACATTGACACTAACACCCACCATTTAGGTTGTTTGACAAAGTTGAAACAATTTGGCACAGTGGAATACTTTATAGATACTTTTGAGTGATTAGATTTCCACATGGAGGGCATGTCTAATGCCTTTTTTTGAGAAATCTTTATCAGTGGCCTCAAGGAGGAGATCCATGCCCACGTCCTTATGGATCTTCCCTAGATTTTGCTGGAAGCTACTAAAAGAGATAAGGAAGAACAACATGTTATATCTTCTCAAACCAAAAAACCCTCCTTTATTCCTTGCCCTAAAACCACCACTCCCGCTCCTCCTTCCACTCCGCTAAAGATACAAAAATTTACCCGGGAAGAAATGACGAATGCCAACTCAAGGGCCTTTGTTATAATTGTGATGACAAATATTTTCTTGGGAAAAAGTGTAAGGAAAAAAATATTTTTGTTTCCATCTCTGAGGATGTTTCTGAAGAAGAGGTCAAGGCTCCCTTTGTGGCCGAGTCACCTAAACCCATAGACCTGACTCCACCATCAGGCCTCCTAGAAGTTGAATCAGTCATTTCCTTAAATTCTCTCACTGGATTCTCTTCTCCCCAAACCCTCAATCTAATTGGTTACATTAAGCATCGAAAGGTCATCATCTTAGTTGATAGAGGCAGCACCCATAATTTTATTCATCGCTGCATTACCCAAGAAACTGATTGCTATATCTGAGCAGTGAACAACTTTCAAATCATGGTTGCCAATGGCGAGTTCATGAAATGTGGGGGGTGTTGTAAAAATGTGCATCTCCAAATTGGTCAGTACCACAGGAAATCTCATATGTTTTCTATTGACATGGGTGGTTGTGACATTATGCTAGGTGTCAAATGGTTAAGAAATCTAGGCCCCATTCTCATGGATTTTATGGAATTAACCATGCAACTCAACCAGGAGGTCCAATATTATAAGTTCCAATTAATCACAACAAGTTCCCCTGAGATAATTAGTTCCCATTGCATGGAAAATATCCTAAAAAAATGTCATTCCAACATTATTTCACAACTCCATTCCATTCAAGCCACTGAGACATCCTCTGTGCATCTTGACCTCCAATCCATCCTCTCCAAACATCAAGCTACTTGTTCCACTTCCTGGATCCTTCCTCCTTCCCTTAGTGTTTGTGATCATTCCATTCCCCTCGTCCCTAACAACCTTCCTCCCAATTTTCATCCCTATCATCATCCCTTTTCACAGAAAAATGAAATTGAGAAAATTGCTCAAGAATTTCTCACCGCAGGCGTTATCCGTCCTAGTACTAGCCCCTATTATTCTCTTGTCATCATGGTACTTAAGAAAGAAGGATATTGGCACATGTGTCCTGAATTTATCTCCCTCTACAAACTCACCATCAAAGACAAATTTCCTATTCATGTCATTGATGATCTCTTGGATGAATTAAGTGGTGCCCGGTTCTTTTCTAAACTTGATCTTCATTTTGGATAGCACCACATACGTATGAAAGAGGAAGAAATTCCTAAGACTTCATTTAGAACTCATGAGGGCCACTATGATTTCTTTTTCATACCATTTGGCTTGTTTAATTCTCCCTCCGTTTTCCAAATCCTCATGAATCATGTCTTCCGTCCTTTTCTCCATCATTCTGTCTTAGTTTTCTTTGATGATATTCTCATCTATAGAAAAACCCGAACAACCCATCTTGTTCATGTGGATCGAGTTCTTCATCTACTCTCTCAACACCAACTTTTCCTCAAATAATCTATATGTTATTTTGGAGCCTCAGAAGTCGAGTACTTGGGTCACATTATTGGCAAGGAGGGTGTCAGGGTGGATCCTAAGAAGATTGAATCAATGCAGGATTGGCCTCACCCTAACTCTCAAAAACTTGTGTAGTTTTCTATTTTTAACAGGCTATTATCACAAGTTTGTTAAGAGTTATGGAAAGATTGAGGTGCCTCTCATTTCTATCCTTAAAAATAATTCTTTCACTTGGAATACAACAACTTATCATTCCTTTCAAGCCTTGAAGGAGGCTATGTGCACCACTCATGTCCTGTCCCTTCCTAAATTCAAAAATACCTTTGTCTTGGAATGTGATGCTTCAGGGAGAGGAATTGGAGCAGTCCTTATGCAATATGGTCTACCTTTGGCCTTTACCAGCAAACAATTGTCAGAGCGAAATTTGGGCCAATAAATATATGAAAAGGAAATGTTGTCTATTTTGCATGTAAGGGATCTCTGAAACCCTTATCTATTGGGGAAACACTTCCAAATTAAGACAGATCATCAGAGTCTCAAGTATTTTCTAGAGCACCATCCTTCATCCCCGGAGAAAAAAAATGGGTGACTAAGCTATTTGGATATGATTACGAGATCATTTACAAGAAAGGGAAAGGTAATGTTGTTGTTGACACTCTTTCAATAAAATATGAAGATGAAGGGCCCCTTTTTTCCTTCTCCTTTATTATACCATATTCACTCCAACTTGTTCACTAGGAATGGTTGTAAGATCGCAAAATTTGACGTTTCATCCAACAATTGCAAGTCAATTCTCTAGTTTCCCCAAGGTACTCTTGGCACAATGATGAGATTCGCTACAAAGGCTCTTTGTATTTAAGTAAATAATCACAACTTAACTCCATGGTGTTTTCTGAGCTTCACCCATAGTTGGGCACTCAGGGTTTACCAAAACCTATGACAGGTCAAACGTTCTTTTTTCTGGGATGGTATGAAATAGGACGCTCACATTTTCATGGAAGAATATGATGTATGTCAACACAAAAAGGGATAAACAATCAAATCCCTTGGCACACTACAACCACTTCAGAATCCACCCATTATTTGGAGGTATATCTCTATGGATTTCATTGTTGGCTTACCTAAATCAGGAAATAAGTTAGTTGCCATGGTGGTAGTTAATCGTCTTTCCAAGTATGCCCATTTTTGTGCTCTTCAACACCCATTTAACACCTCCATTGTGGCTCAACTTTTCATGGATCATATCTTCAAGCTTCATGGCATGCCTTGTTCTATTGTTTCTGACATAGATCCCACTTTCACCATAAATTTTTGGCAAGAATATTTTAGGCTACAGGGAACCCAATTGCATCTCAGCACCACCTATCATCCTCAGAATAATGGCCAAATTGAAGTTGTCAACAAGTGTTTGGAAACATATTTGCAATGTTTTGCATCTGAGGGGAAAAATCAGTGGGCTCAATGTTTACCACTATTTGAATGGTAGTACAACACATCTTACCATACAACTACTTGCATGATTCCTTTTGAATCAGTATATGGACAAAAGCCACAATTCTCGCATACATGCCCAGTGTCTCAAAGGTTCAGGAGGTTGACCAAACTCTTACAGTTTGAGAGGATATTCTTCGTTCCCTCAAAGAGAATTTTGTAATGGCCAAGAATCACATGAAACAACAAGTTAATCAAGCTCGTTCCAAATGTCAATTTTTCTAAGGGGACTAAGTATTTCTTCAACTACAACCTTATAAGCAAACTTCACTCAAGGATGAAAATTGTGAGAAACTTGCGCCTAAATTTTATGTTCCTTATACAATTCTCAAGCGCATGGGACTGGTCTCCTACCAGTTATCATTGCCAATTCATTCTAATCTCCATCCTTTTTTTCATGTCTCATGCTTAAAGAAGGTGATTGGAACTAAGTGCCAAACTCAAACCATCCTCCTTAAGTTGGATGAAGAAGGCTCCATTTAGTTGCAGCCACAAGCAATCTTGGACCAATGTGAGCACCATCTCCGTCATCGCACCATCAAGTTAATATTAGTACAATGGAAATATACCACTCAAGCAGATGCCACCTAGGAGCCAATTACCATTCTACAACAATTTCCTCATCTCAGGCCTTGAGGACAAGACTATTTTCAAGGGGAAGGGAATGTTAGGGACCTAACCTCCCTAACCCCTAATGTAGGTAGAATGATATATTTTCCATGTAATAAAGGTCAATATTTATAAGGCCTAGTAATAAGGGAGAATAAGTCAAATGTAAGAAGACCTAATAGAAGCTTCTGCTTCTAGAAGATATTTCTCTATTTTTTTCTTGTGGTATATAGTTTTAGTATAAATAGGAGTCGATGGCATGAGAAGTTTTGTCTTGAGAATTATTGTAATAGAGCGCTTCTCTATTGGAGGTCTCCCCCTCGAAGAAGCAAGTGAACATTGTTTCCTATCAATAAAGATATTATTTTGGAGTTGTGGTTTCATCTATTGTGTTGTTCCACTGTTATTCTTTGCAATATTTATGTTTTCAACTATTATAATAGATATGGTACCTTATAGTAGAGTATTGTTTTCTATGAGAAATTCACAATGTTTTCTTTTCCTTGGGGTTTTTATATGGTCGATCATAATTCTCTTTTCTTATACGCGTTTGAGATCTGTACAACACTATGTAAATAGGATAAATTATTATCCATCCTTTTATGCTCGAGTTACCTTCCCCCCTAAATCACTAAGGTTACCTTCCAATTGTGGATATACACCAAAAGTTAATGGTTACTCTGCGGTTTATTTATTTTTTCTTTGTGCAATGAAAAAAACCAGAATGCTCCCATGAAAATATTTATTATTAAATCATTCTACTACAACAACAACTTCATGCAGATCTTCGTAAGTAATAATCACAGAAGTGAATCTCCTCCATAATTGTATCAGACTTTCCCTGGTTAAAATACAAAAAGAAATCATGTAATGTCTTGGACTCCAGATCCATGAACCAGACACACAAAAAAACTATTTTCATGCATCCTTTTTAACCCTTTGTTTCACATGGCTACCACACTAGGAGATTTTTATTTTCCATAGGTGACTACCTAATCGTATCCACTACCAAAGGGAGTGGGAAAATATTATAGAGAACAATCTACAAAAAATCTGTGTTTATTACAAATCTATGCTACCTGTACAATCTCATGCACCGAAGAGAAGGAAGATAAATCTCATTTTCTGGTGGGTTAGTTCCGAAAACTTAAAAAAAAGGGAATAAATATATGCTTAGCGGATTTATAACTTGGAGCTAGGATTGGATTGATCCACAAGTTCTGTTCAAGGTATTACCATGCTTCTAGTTCTCAAAATTCACTTGTCTTGAATTCACAAAGTATTGGTTAGTTCATTCTCATCAAACTAAAAAAAAACAAATAAGGGGTAAATAAAATTGCTTGATAAGAAAGTTAGACCTAGAAAATTAAGTCAAAGAGCCATATGTTTAAAGTCTTGGTCAATTGAGTTAAAATGTCATTTCTTGGGAACCTCATAAAAGTATGTGGGAAGGTTTTCAAAATTATTTTTGTAAAAGGATAAAAGGGATTTAATTATTGTATGGTTGATACATTGAAAAAAGGTTCCTAAGCATGCACTTAATTTATCTTTTTTTTAAAAGCTTAGAGAAAGTATTGTGAATATTTTTGAGATATTACTAGCATGGTTATAAAGTCCATGCAATTGTAAATGTTTGGGCTTGTTAGATTTGTAATATTTTTGAAAGAAGGTATATCCATTAATAAAATCAATTTTTTGGTGGTGGTTTTCATCTTAGATCTGTTCTGAAATTGAATATGGTGGTCTAATGTCGATGTGCATGATGGTGAATATTTTCATGGTGGATATTCTCTTTGATTTTTATTGTCTAGTTTTGACATAAACACAATTGTAATCCATCATTTAAAGAAAAACATAGCAAGGTAATGACATCAAGGCACACAATTAATTCCAGTCAAGCATATACAATTCAAGCATAAGTAATCAAGCAGTTGTCATGCATGTTTAAGTAATCAAGTCATCAACCACATCAACAATGCACAAATCAAGATTGTAATGAAAGGATAATTGAACATGACCCAGAGTCAAAGAATCATCAAATTTGAAGATCAATTTTGGAATCAACATTCATTGTAAACTTGCAAATAGTAATTTTTTGTAAGTATTCAAACTCAACTATAGTATTTTGTAAGTGTCCAATCAAATAAAGTTGAATTTCATTGTAATTTTTGGGTGCACTCTCTGTTGAACCCAACACATGTTTGAGTCATTGTAGGTCAAAATTTGACAAGGTTAAAACTCAAACCATTACAATACTTTTAGGGTGCATTTTCAGTGGTAACCGACATCCGCAAATTCCTGGAGAGAATTTAAGCTAGAAACTTTAAGAGTTCAAGTGAGCGAGTTGCAAGAAGACATCATTCAAATTTTTAAATGGAGTGAAATCTAGGGTTATTAGAGTTACTGAACACTCTAATAAACATTGTTGAAGACAACACAATGATGTTGAACAAAGAAACTATTCAATCAATGCTAACTTGTTTGCAAGTGATGCAAGCTAAAGTTAGACTTCTTCAAGATCAATCCCAACTATTGAATCATGAAATCAAGGATCTCAAAAATAAACAACCAATGAAGTGTTCTTAACCAGTTTTTGTTCAACAAAACCCTCTCTATGATGATGATGATGATGATGATGATGATGATTATCAACAGTTAGTGAAGGAGAAACTCAACAAGAAAAATCCAAATGCAGATGAAGATGAAGTTGTTCATGAACCTATATTTCAAGAGTTTTCTTTTGAGTTCAATGAAGAAAACCTTTCAATGATGCATCAACATGCAATAAATCAACTTCCACATATGTCAAAGCAACATGTTGTGAATACTCTTTCCAAGCCCATCATTAGACCTTGGGAAGAAATCAACAACAACAAGCATAGAACATGACTTGGATATGACAATGAAGTTACCTTTCATATTCCCAATTATTCCAAACTAATCCAGTTCCAAAGTGTTGGATTCCTTGAAGAAGTATCAGCTTCATCTATTTCAGTTCAAAAACATAATGCTAAGTGCCAATATTGTAATCGAGTTGGTCATATGGAGGATCAATTTTTTTATCTCCATCCTTGTTAGCATTGTGGCAAGCATAACCATTATTTAGAAAGATGTCACACAGTGAAGAAACCTACAAGATTGAAGATTCACTATGATTGGATCGATCCTTAGAAGTGGTCATCAACAATCAAGTGATTATATAAGTCTTACCATAGAATTCAATCTCTAGTAAAGACTAATCTTGCAGCACATAGCCCTTTTTTTGTCCCTGACATAAGGGTATATGAGTTCAAAGTGGTCCCCTTATGGTGTATCTTTTAAGAATGACCATCACAAGATGAGATAACATATGGTTGTTTCCACATGCCCACTTTGCGTTGTACACAAATGGAGTAGGTATGGTACTCTCTTGAGCTCAAAGGGAGGAGTATAATGATGTAACTCTTCTGTACCTTAAGGGTGGGAGTTCAAAAATCAAGTGAATATGGTTCAAGAAACCACTTGAAGTCTCTCCTTTCAAATAAAAAAGGGGGGAGTTGATGATGGAATTGAAGATGGTTGTCAGACAGAAAGTTTCAACAACAACAAACATCAAACATGCTATATGGGCATCAAATTTTCCAGATGGGACACTGCAGTCTATACATGGTAGACTTTTGGCATAATTATGGTTCAATGAATTTAAATTGAATCATACACATGATACATAGGGATGTTTTTGGACACCTAAAAGTGTCAAAATTGGTTAGTAGTCATCCAAAAACCATCAGATACATGGTATCAATTGGTTAGTGGTCATCCCAAACCACCGGTTCAGAGAGCACTTTCAGTGATACACTGATAATAGAGTGGTGATACTACATGTTCACCAATTAGTAGAAGAAATTAGATTCTTATAGCTCAAATACTTGGAAAAGTGATCGAATTGTCAAGCAATCGGGGAATGTTTAGATATTACAGTTATTCACTTCCATATCTCATCTCTCTTCCATTTCATTTCAGATGAACCATTCAACATCCAGATTGGAGGCATTTCTTCATTGAGGCTAAACTCGGGTGTTTCAGTATGAAGACTTGGAAATGATACCATTTTATGCTTAATTGTTGGTATTATTGATCAGACCTGTGATTGAGGGGGGTAATGTTATCCTATGGATTAACTTACCAATCACTAAGTCTAAATGTCACTTATATTTGTATTATTAATTTAGGATATTAGTAATATATACTCAAGTGATTACTAATGAGTTAGTTAAGATTTCCTAACCTAGTCATCATGCATGATTTTAGGATCTAGAGAAAATCTCTCTATGAGGTGGCATCACCCATTGTACTATAAATATGTACCATTGGTGTGAATACAATAGATTTGGCTATGAATATTTTTCCGTCATATTGTTTTTTTTTCTATAGTTTATCACAATGCACACTTTAAGCAAGTGCATTTGAAGTTACATCACCAATGTCTCCTTGAACCCACTTGTTTCATCCTGAATTTTCTTAAGTTGCTCATCCACGTAGTAGAGTAGGTGTTCATGTTGTCCGGATAAGTATAAGGGGGTTTATAGGTATCCTTCATGGGTGATTTAATTGAGACAAGTTACTAGGTCTTGGGGACAATAAAGTGTCAGGTGCTATAGCTCTCTGATATACGTGTGGGGTCCAACAATAATACTCAGCCTAATATCTTAGGTCACTAACTAAGGAGGCTCAACCATGTCGTTAGTTGTACTACTCGACTACACAGGTATATATATTGATCTCCTCGAGTGTTGTTCTTGGTGTAATATACTAACAAGATGGTCAATTGGTTTATCTAAGGCTGGTTTTAGGTGTACCTAGGGAACTTCCTATACACCCAAGGGTATGTGGAAGTGATATTATGTATACAAGTATTGTTTGATGCAGTACAACTCGAAGGGGTACCAACAGGGGTTACAAGGGTTTCCAACAATTTGATTCCACATGTATGTCCTGCATGTCTTCCTGTACCATGGTTTTATATACTAAACGACAGATCAATGTGTTATTCAAATATGCTAGAACATGTCTCTAAAAAAAATAAAAATTATGAGCTTGTTAATCCTAGAAAAATCTCTTAAAATCACCAGAAAATAACTTGTGCAAAGTAGGTCTTGAGGCCTAACATGTAAAATGATCACAACTTCAGTTATACTTATCTAATTGGCTATTATGACCCCAATTATGAGATTCCATGGATTTAATGGCTTGACTGAAATCTGTGCACTTTGTCAAAAGATATCTAGGCTAAGAAATTCATGATTGTCACTAGAGAAAACCCTGAAAAATTACAAACTTTGAATCGACGATATCTCCACTTCTCGAACTCCATTTTGGACGATTTGTCTTTTGATGTTGAGTATTTTTCCAAGAGGAATTAAAATATATGGATTGTTTCTTCAAATTCTGCATAGAAATTTTCATAAATAGACTTGAATAATATCATCCTCTTTTTCCTATAAAAAATCCACAAAAAGAAAAACATTTTCCCACTTTGTGCCCAATAATTCTTTGACTTCATGCTTGTAATGTACCCAGCCACCAGGATGGGCCGCGATACCAAAAAATGCTCTCCAAGAATGATCTGAAACTAACTTCTAACATACCTGGTACACCAAATACCAAAATTATTTTCCCAGGAACTGATCTAAAATGTACCCATTGCCCGAGTACTTCCATATTCACCCTCATTGTCTGATTACGAATTTATGTTCTATTCTTTAAAATAAAGAAACATGGATTCAACACATGCAATTAACAAGAACATGTTGAACTGTCCAAGAAATGAACAACATGCCATGCATAACAAATAACCATCAGGAAAAAAAACACATTATAAATACATATATTAGAGAAAAATAAATACACAATGGAATAGACATTATACAAAGAGCACTTATCTTTGCAAGTAAACATTCACCAAATTACTGCAAACTAAGGACGTTCCTCCCAACCAAAAATATTGTTGTTCATTCACTCTCAACAACAATGTCACCCCCTAGCCAAGGCTATGAATCCACAAGGACGAATCCTAGGCCAAATATAAAAAAAACACCAGTTAGCTAACAATATCTCATGTTTTCCCAACCACACAACAATCCTAATTTCCATCTCTCTTTCCCCTTCATCCTCGACAACCCAAAGAAATGGATCCCTTTCTCTTCCATGCAGCCCCTCATGATGTTCTATTTCTGTAATATCCCAATATCAAGCCCCCGTTGTAATTGTGAATGTAACATGTTTTATAGGATGGTGAGCCAAGTGATTATAAGCTAGGAGGCTTATGTGATGATTAGGTCGGAGATCCTAGATGCTAAAGGCCAAAGAGTATGTCTTTGTGTATGTAAATAATCATATCAATAATAGAAATACATCGATGCATGTAGATTGACCATGATAAAAGAGAATGGGGGACTAAGCTCCACTAGGTAGGGAAAGGGATTGGTCTTTGAGACTAGGGAAAGGGCTAAGCTTGAGGGCTTATCTCTATGGGAATAATATCATATTATTATTTCCTAAAGACTAAGGTTGGACATAACCTATGTTATCCTAAGTTCTTGTGGGAAGGGAACAAATGTTAAATGGAGCTCATGCAGCTTCATGAGGACAAGTGTCTGATCAGGGACATGCGGTTATTTTTGGAAAACACATCCTTCTTGGGGGTTCTCTGCCATTATTTCCATTCTCCCCATGCACTCAAGCATTCATGCAGGAAGACATTACAAATTGGTATCAGAGCATGAAATTTTTAAGTGGCATGATCCAACCTAGGTGGCTGGGTACGTTACAATATGGTATCAAAGCCCAGTTTTCGACACTAAGAATGAATTGGACCATATAAGCGGTTATGGAAGAAAAATCTCAGAGGTACAAAACTCAAATTTTAGAGCATTCCTAAGTGCCAAGAGAACACTTTGGTCGTGATTAGAAGCTCAGGAGGTATAGAGGTTCAATAAAGTCAACAGACAAAAGAGACTGCAGTAACCATGGGTTTGGAACCACAAAAATTAAATTTGGGATGTTGGATTTGTTTAGGAAGGGACAAACCCCTCACAACCATTGGATCAGGAGAAGGTGCACGAATTTTAAGCATCGGAGTCCTTTGGATTTCTCCCCTCCAGTCGTTTTAAAACTATAGCAGAGAAAGTTGTCGAAGCTCGAAGCTCTGAAGTCCTGGAGCCCCGAAGTCACGAAGTCTGGAACCAATCCGAACCGTCCATTTATATGAAAATGTGCTCGAAGATTAAGAAGCAATCTAGGTTCGATAGTCTGGGGGTTGTGTGGTGTTCAACAACGAGATCCTCCAAAGTCGCGTAGCGTCGGAGCGACGTGTATTGTTCGGTAGTTTATCATTCGGGAGTTATAAGGTGTGCGGGAATGGAATCTCCCGAAACCCGAAGTATCAAAGTCCTGAAGCGTCGTATATGAAGTGGCATGATGATTTCACCTGGGGTGACATGGAATTCCTCTAGGCATGCCACGTGTCATTGGGTTTTGTACTTTTCACAGGCTCTTAGAACTTATTGTGACCTGACACGTGTCACCACCTGAATTGATGACAGCAGAACTAAGTGGACCCCGGAGGGTTCTAAAGTTTGAAAATTCGGTGCTCGAAGGGAATGTTGGAAGGAGTTGAAAAATAATCCTCCGAATCTGAAAGCTCCAGAGCACCAGAGTTTCGAAGCTTCGAATAAGTTCATGTTCAAGTAATTCACCACTTCAACATTCGTCCGTTCAGAGGATGGATAGAGTATTACAATAGAAACCTCTGAAGCCCGAAGTGACAAAGCTTTGAAGGTGTTCTGCAATGGGTTTACCAGTTCGTCGATTTTGGGGGTTTCGCGATGTACATAAGGATAATTCGTTGAAGCCTAAAGTCCTAGAGTGATGTGGCATGTTGATGTCACTAGAAATGACATGGACACACTTGATGCTTGCCACGTGTCATCATTTTTAAAGCGTTTTGAAGACTGTTCAGGCCAATTGGAATAGGACACATGTCACCAATCAGATATGGCCATGTGTCCACTCCTTATTTTTTTTCCACGGAGCACCCCCGTGGTGCATGGTTGCTGGTGAAGACTCCAGGAGTTAGCCAATTCAGTAATCCGAGAGGAAATGCAGGATGGAGCCTCAGAACTCTTGAAGCTCGTAGTCTTGAAGATTCTGTTGACCGTAGATATAAACAGAGAATGAGGAACATCGATTAGTGTGTCCTCTGAGTATTCATAAATTTGACGTTTGGCAGATTAGAGTTGTGCGGGAGAAAATTTTGTCGAAGCCCGAAATTCCAAAGTCACGGAACATGGAAGTGGCGTGGCATGCTAATGTCACCTAGGGTGATGTGGACCACCATACGCATGCCACGTGTCCATCTGTTTCATGCATTTGACAGGTCATTTGTGCTAATGAGAATATGACATACATCAACCATTGATTGGACCTCGTGTCACCTCTGTATTGTTGACACGTAGCACCCCAAGTGCATCGCACTAAGTAAATTCTAGAAGTTCGAGGGGGTTCAATATTTAGAGAAACTAGAGTATGAAGTTGTTAGAACTTCTGAAGTGTGAAGCTCCAGAGATCCAGTCCAAGATTTTGTCGGTTTGATGTTCGGGAGAAATCAATGAGGAAGTATGAAAAAACTCTGGAGCCCCAAAGTCTCGAAGCTCCAGATAAGTATCTATTAGTTAGCGCCTGGTTATAGTTGAGGTCACATGGGTTTTGGGCTGAAAAGAAGGGGGATAATGCCTGAAAAATGTTTTAAATAAAGAAAAAGGGCTTAGGAAGAAAGCTCGTGGGGTTTTGATTGTTTGGACCTGCATAAAAAGTGGTAAAGAAGGTTTGTGAACCTTATGAGTGGATCCAGCAAAGGTCCAAGGGCTATTTTGGCTCTAAAAAAAACAGGGATTGCATCATTGAAAAAACAATTTTCAGTTGTTCATAACTTTTTGCTCAAGACTCAGAATTGGGCAAGGAAGTAGTTAATGGAAAGGTATTGGAAAGAGGATTCTCGATATTCCATCATAATTAAGTATTGAGAAGCTTAGATCGTGGGAAGTCAAAAAAAAAAAATATGGTTGGTGACCATAAAAGGAAAATTGTGCCTATGTTACCAAAATGGTATATTGTGGTTCTAGCTAACAAAATCATTGTATTCCTATTTTCGGATGTAATGATCACATGTAAAATAGAAAAAGTGCTAGATATGTCCATAGATAGAAGAAAGAAGGACAAAGA
>JASDQU010735501.1:156734-169764 GCA_032191745.1 Picea mariana
ATGCAGATGGTAATTGTTATTTCTATGAGATGAGATGTCTTGGCCTGGGTGGCCTAGTTGTGTATGATTTTTCTCAAGAATCTATGTGTGGCATGTCCTAGTAGGTGTATGGTCGGGTATGCTACAGATCAGAGCTTGAATAGAGCAGTTTTGTAGTGGCACTTCCCGGCTTGGGTGGCTAGGGACATTACAAATTGGTATCAGAGCATGAAATTTTTAAGTGGCATGATCCAACCTGGGTGGCTGGGTACGTTACAATATGGTTTCAGAGCCCAGTTTTCGACACTAAGAATGAATTGGACCATATAAGCGATTATGGAAGAAAAATCTCAGAGGTACAAAACTCAAATTTTAGAGTGTTCCTGAGTGCCAAGAGAACACCTTGATCGTGCTTAGAAGCTCAGGAGGTATAGAGGTTCAATAAAGTCAACAGAAAAAAGAGACTACAGTAACCGTGGGTTTGGAACCACAAAAATTAAATTTGGGATGTTGGATTTGTTTGGGAAGGGACAAACCCCTCACAACCGTTGGATCAGAAGAAGGTGCACGGAGGTTAAGCATCGGAGTCCTTTGGATTTTTCCCCTCCAGTCATTTTAAAACTATAGCAGAGAAAATTGTCGAAGCCAAGAGCTCTAAAGTCCCGGAGCCCCGAAGTCACGAAGTCTGGAACCAATCTGGACCATCCATTTATACGAAAACGTACTCGAAGATTAAGAAATGATCAAGGTTCGACAATCTGGGGGTTGTGTGGTGTTCAACAACGAGATCCTCCGAAGTCGTGTAGCGCTGGAGTGACGTGTATCATTCAGGAGTTATAAGGTGTGCGGGAATGGAATCTCCCAAAGCCCGAAGTATCGAAGTCCTGAAGCATCGTATATAAAGTGGCATGATGATGTCACCTGGGGTGACGTGGAATTCCTCTAGGCATGCCACGTGCCATTGGGTTTTTTACTTTTCACAAGCTCTTAGAACTTATTGTGACCTGACACGTGTCACCACCTGGATTGATGACAGCAAAACTAAGTGGACCTCGGAGGGTTCTGGAGTTTGAAAATTCGGTGCTCGGAGGGAATGTTGGAAGGAGTTGAAAAATAATCCTCCGAATCTGAAAGCTTTGGAGTACTGGAGTTTAGAAGCTTCGAATAAGTTCATGTTCAATTAATTCGCCACTTCGACATTCGTTCGTTCAGAGGATGGATGGAGTATTACAACAAAAACCTCTGAAGCCTGAAGTGACGAAGCTTTGAAGGTGTAATGCAATGGGTTTTCCAGTTCATCAGTCTGGTGGTTTCGCGATGTACATAAGGATAATTCATTGAAGCCTGAAGTCCCGGAGTGATGTGGCATGTTGATGTCACCAGGAGTGACATGGACACACTTGATGCTTGCCACGTGTCATCATTTTTAAAGCGTTTTGAAGACTATTCGAGCCATTTGGAATAGGACACGTGTCACCAGTTAGATATGGCCATGTGTCCACTCCTTATTTTTTTTCCACGTAGCACCCCTGTGGTGCATGGTTGCTGGTGAAGACTCCAGGAGTTAGCCAATTCGGTAATCCAAGAGGCAATGCAGGATGGAGCCTCAGAACTCTTGAAGCTCATAGTATCGGAGCTCCTTTTGACCATAGATCTAAACAGAGAATGAGGAATATTGATCAGTGTGTCCTCTGAGTATTCATAAATTTGACATTTGGGAGATTAGAGGTGTGTGGGAGAAAATCTTGTCGAAGCCCAAAATTCCAAAGTCACGGAACATGGAAGTGACGTGGCATGCTAATGCCACCTAGGGTGATGTGGACCACCGTACGCATGCCACGTGTCCATCTATTTCATGCGTTTGGTAGGTCATTTGTGCTAATGAGAATATGACATACATCAACCATTGATTAGACCTCGTTTCACCTCTGTATTGTTGACACGTAGCACCTCAAGTGCATCGCAATAAGTAAATTCTGGAAGTTCGAGGGGGTTCAATATTCAGAGAAACTGGAGTATGAAGTTGTTAGAACTTCTGAAGTGTGAAGATCCAGAGAGCCAGTTTGAGATTTCGTCGGTTCGATGTTTGGGAGAAATCAATGAGGAAGTATGAAAAAACTCTAGAGCCCCAAAGTCTCGAAGCTCCAAATAAGTATCTATTAGTTAGCGCCTGGTTATAGTCGAGGTCACATGGGTTTTGGGCTGAAAAGAAGGGGGATAATGCCTGAAAAATGTTTTAAATAAAGAAAAAGGGCTTAGGAAGAAAGCTCGTGGGGTTTTGATTGTTTGGACCTGCATCAAAAGTGGTAAAGAAGGTTTGTGAACCTTATGAGTGGATCCAACAAAGGTCCAAGAGCTATTTTGGCTCTGAAAAAAACAAGGATTGCATCATTGAAAAAACAATTTTCAATTATTCATAACTTTTTGCTCAAGACTCTGAATTGGGCAAGGAAGTAGTTAATGGAAAGGTATTGGAAAGAGGATTCTCGATATTCCATCATAATTAAGTATTGAGAAGCTTAGATCGTGGGAAGTCAAAAAAAAAATATGGTTGGTGACCATAAAAGGAAAATTGTGCCTATGTTACCAAAATGGTATATTGTGGTTCTAGCTAACAAAATCATTGTATTCCTATTTTCGGATGTAATGATCACATGTAAAATAGAAAAAGTGCTAGATATGTCCATAGATAGAAGAAAGAAGGACAAAGATAGTTCTTCATTTTACATATGGGATCTTTAAGAAATTATTGGATCATATGTTGGGTTCAATAAGTAGCATGGATAACCCTAATGAAATTCTTGTTTGGGGAAGACAATCCATATTCATATGGAAGATAATTGCTTGAGGAAGCTACTAGCTGAAGACGTCTTTACTCAGTGAGTAAGATGGAATAATTCTACGAAACTCTAATTTGGGAAAAGATTTAAGTATGACAAATATGCATACCATTTGGGAATGTACAGAGGTACTCGAGGCAAGGGTGCTATGACAATAATCTCTCACAAGATGATCAAAGGGTCAAGACTAAAGAATGATAAGGTAAAAAGGTACATTGTGGAAATATTTGTTCTATGCATATTGATATATCATGATGCTAGTATTTTGATAAAGGAAGATAGAGTGTATACATGGAAAAAATATGTAACATTCCAAGGATCAGACCTACAGTTTTGGAGGTAGCACCTTGTAATATCCCCAGGTAGAACCCCAGTTGTAATAATGAATTGTAAACATGTTTGATAGGCTGGTGAGCTAAGTTATAATAATATAGAAGGCTTATGTGTTTATTAGGCCGGAGAGCGTAGATTATAAGGCCATTAAGCTTGATTTTGTATATGTAAATACTCACATCATTAATATAATTACATCGTTGTGTGTAGACCGACCAAGAAGAAAGAGTCATGGGGGAATAAACTCCACTAGGTAGGGAAAGGGAAGGGGCTAAGAGTCTAGGAAAAGGGGCTAAGCTAGAGGGCTTACCTCTAAGGGAATAATGTTATATTATTATTTCCTAGAGGCTAAGGTTTGAACATAACCTATGTTGTCCTAGGTTCCTAGGGGAAGGGAACGAATGTTAAGTGGAGCTCATGCAACTTCAGGAAGACGTGTTAACTTGGGTGCATGCATTTTAAGGTGGGAAATTTAGTTCATTGGGATGCTCTCGCGAGCGTGGGAAGACTCCCCACGCTTGCATGGAAGCAGACAAAAAGAGCCTTCATGCAACCAACTTTTCCTTGATTTTTGACCTCTACAACCTCAGGGGAAAATTGACACACCGTGTTATGAAGCTAACTATTTTTTCCTATGAAGAATGACACGACTACGTAGTTCCCGAGCCAGATCGCACCTTAGCCATTTGTTGTTGATAACCACATCTTCTTTGGACTGGTGTGGATTGATGTCATTACCAGAGTCCATTCCCAATTTTTTTTTTGTGGTTACCCTCTGGACTTAGGAGCTAGATAGAAGAGGTAGGTTGTCAGGCCTATGAGAAACTCTCTCCAAGTGAGAGAGTGTGTTGAGGAAGTGATCTCTCCTGGAGGAAGTCCAACAACAACTATAGAGCTCTAAGAATTCCTGATCCATCATGTTGTTGAAGTCCTGAAAAGGGATTTTTAGCAGTCGATGGATTATGTGACAGTGAAGGTGTACACTCCTGGGATGGAACAAGCATGTGGAGAATGAGAGTCTGTGAGTTGTGGGGATAAGTGGCTCCTTGGAGGAATTCCTTCCTGTTGAAATATTCAATTTCCCTGTCGACCATTCCTAGCCTAGGAATCCCTTTCCCGATGGAGTTTAGTTCTAGCTCGGGGGTGACCCACTACTGGGAGTGATGAGCATCGTGGTTTATGGCTGGGAGGTTCGTGGAAGGTTTGCATGTAGTTGGTGGTCTTCTATTAATATATAAGTGCCACTTCTATGTTCATTTACATGTTGTGTAATTGTACACGTGATATAATTGATGAGTAATGCATGGATATATTGTATATGTTGTATGTGTAGGATTACTATGATTTCTGCATTAATCTGTGTATTATTAGAATATGTCATCTATATATGTTTATATATAGGTAGATGATAATTGTCATTTCTATGTTTATATGGATGTGTATGATGTTTCCCCAAGTATCTTTGTGTGGAATAGCCCATTAGATTAAGGTTGGGGTTGTCACAGAATGGTATTAGAGCATGAAAGTTTCTTTTGGTGGCATGGCCCGGCCTGTTGGTCTATGGTCGGGGATGTGGAAAAGATACATTTGATTAGGTAGCGTTACCTGACATAGGTTGATGGTTGGGAAAATTACAAATTGGTATCAGAGCGAAAAGATGTTTACTCCGCCACGTTGCCCAATCTATTGGTGGCTGGGGACGTTACAAATTGGTATCAGAGCCATGGTTTCAAAATTGAGCATGGATGGGCCAGGAAAGTGGAAGTTGAAGAAAAGGTTTCGGAAAGGAATTGTTGTCGAAATGGACAAAATTGAAGTTTAGAGCCCAGTTTTCAACACTAAGCCTGAATTGGGCCGTATAAGTGGTTATGGAATCAAAAGATCAGAGAAAAATGTTGTCTAGAGGGACGAAATTTGAATTTCAGAGCGTCCCAGAGTGCCAAGAGAACACCTTGGCCGTGTTTAGAAGCTCAGGAGGTATAACGGTTCAAGAAAGACAAAATAGAAAAGAGACTGTAGTAACCGTGGGTTTAGAATCACAAGGTTTGAAGTTGGGCCGTAAGATCTGTGCAGGGGAAAGGCCAATGTTTTCTAGCCACCAAATCTGGAAAAAGGTGCATGAGAGTTAACCTCCAAAGTCCTTAGTACTTTGTAACTTCGACGAAGTTTATGAGTTAGAGAGCCAAAGGGGCCGAAGCATCGAAGCTCTGAAGTCCCGGAGTGGATCTACACCGTAGATCCGGGGATAAGTTCTTGACTATTGGATCAATTGAAGACAGATCAGAACCGTTAGATCAAGATAAGAGAAAGAGGCAAGGCGCAGCGGTGAAAAACAGATCTCATCCATCGGATTTGCGTGCAAGTGATTGCGATTTGTAGTTCTCACAACAGTTTGAGAGTTCAACGTTCGAGAGAAAAAAAGTATGCTAGTGGGAAAACTCTTGAAGCCTGAAGTCTCGAAGTCTAGTGTTAATCCAAATCGTTTATCAAAAAGGGGCGTGTGTTGATAGATCAGTGTATTAAGGAGTTCAACGGCTGAGAGAAACAAAGTATGTTAAGTCGAAAACTCCCAAAGTCTGGAGTTGATCCGGACCATCCATCAAAAGGGATGCATGTCAAAAGATCAACTTGTTCGGGAGTTAGGCATTCGAGAGAATTGGAGTGTGCCAGTGTGAGAAGTCCTGAAGCCCAAAGTCCTGAAGCCAAAGAAAAGAAGTGGCATGGCATGATGACGTCGCCAGTGGTGATTTGAACCCTTCCTAAGCATGACACGTGCCACCACCTTAATTGTTGACAGTTGTACCATGTAGACCCCAGAAAGTAAAGAAGTTTGGTAGTTCAACGTTCAAGAGAATTGGAGTGTGTAAGTGTAAAATCTTATGAAGCCCGAAGTCCCGAAGTGACATGGCCTACTGACATCACAAGAGATGACGTGGACACATGGGATGTGTGCCACATGTCAGTGAGTTAAGAACCTTTGGAATATAGAAACTCCAGTTAGAATGTGACACATGTCACCCTTCATATTGGGCCACGTGTATGCTTCTAGTATTCCACCACGTGGCACTCTTCTTGAGAATCGTTAGAAGGGCCCTTGATGGTCATAGGGGACGTGTAGCATCAAATCCCAAGGTCCAGAGACTTGACACTCTAGAATAAATGGTTCATGATGGAATGGGAGGAAGAAATCCCCAAATTTCCATAGCGTCGAAGTAACGTAACGTAATGACGTCCTGGGGGGTGACGTGGAAGCATTCAAAGATTCACAATTTGGGAGTTTTGGGGTGTGAAGATGTGAAATACTCCGAAGTCCCAGAACCCTGAAGCTTCGAAGTCCCGAAGACCAGAGGGACGGAGTTAATCTTGATCGTTTATCGGGAAACAACACTTGGCAAAAAATGCAGCAATCCAGAGACTTGGCACTCCATAAAGATTTAGAATATGGGCAGTTTGAAAACCCTGAATCTCAGAGTTCCATAGTAAATATGAGTAGTTGGATGTTGGGAATATGAGGACTGTAGATCCACCGTCCTTCGTGAATTCTCCAGTTCAATGTTTTGTGATGTGCAGAAAGGGAAACCTCTGAAGTTGTGAAGCCCCAAGGTACCAAAGCTCCAGATAAGTGCCTATCAAACTAGCGCTTGGTCACAGCCGATGGTCACATGATATTGGCGGGCAAAGAAAGAGGGCTAGTACCCAGAAATTGTTTTTTAGAATAGAGAAGGGCTTAGAGATAGAGCCTGTGGGGTCCATGATTGAACATACCTGCATCGAAAGAAGTAAAGAAGGCATGTAAACCTGAAGAGAGGATCCAACAAGGATCGAAGAGCCAATTTTGTAATTCAATGCAAGATGCATTGAATAAATATGCATTGATAATTACATTCATGCATATTAAGTGATAGAATTGTATACTTAAATGCAATTGTTGAATGCGTTTTGTAAGTACATGCATTTATATTATTGCATGGAAATAATTGCTACTAACAACTGAAATGTTGTTAACTCATGAAGTTGAGGAAATTTCAGGAGTTGTTAGATATTGCAACAGAAAAGTTGCAAGTCAAGTAGTCACGTAAGAATTGACTACAAAAAAAAAATTATGTTCAAGGAAAAAAAAAAATTAATGAACTTACAGATATTAATTATGAACATGCATATGCATAGAATTATGAGTCATTCTATTTTATTAAATTGTTTGGTAATTATGATTGAATTGCTAGGTACATGCAATTCTAAGATCACTGCATATGGTTTTGTACATATTACAATTGAATTATGATGTACAGAAAATACTGACAATTGTTGGTTGTATGCAAGAGGAAGCATTGCAGGAAAAATGGCATGCAGTTTGGTTCTTGTGTAAAACCACCAAGAAGGCTGCACTCCTAATATGGCAACAGACAAGAAGAATTATGAAATAGATTCTCATGTTTTGGGGAAAAGTTGAATTCCCTTTTTAACTAAGTTTGAGTTCCTAAATGAATTATTTTGTGTTCTCTCATGATAAATGCATGTGGGTGATGCAGATGAGATGATATTGATTAAAGTTGGAATGTTGACTACAAAGAGTAGCTCGAGGAAGATGTTGATTGGAGACAACAGTTCTTACCATGTGGATCCTCAGTGGATCTGGGTGTGTGTACACTTCTCCTTGGGTTGCCTTGGAGAAGGTTGGAGCCCTAGAGGGAGAAGTTTGGAGATAGGTTCCCCGGTATGAGGCCTGGAGGGTACCTGGAGACCTCTGAGGGCAGTTGGAACTCCTGGAGCCATGATGCTCTAAGACTTCCTATCCACATTGTGTTGGATCCCTAGAAGCAAGGTGCATACTACCTTGGGTTGGTTGGAGTGTTGTTGAGGTTTGGTACCTTGGCCTAGACCATGTTGATATGGATTTTGGACCGTGGCTATCTTGGGAATCCATTGCCCTAATGGAGTCATAACCCTGCTCATGGGTGGAAGGTCTTCTCTATCAAAAGATAAGTATCAATTATCTATTCATTGTATGTTGTGTATCTTGTATATAGGTTATAATGTTATTATAATTTCTTGTATATATATTGCATGTATGTTCTAATGTTGCTTTTGAATGAATAGGTTTATGAGCAGAGTGTTTATGTATGTGGAGTCATAGCCCCTACTGAGAGTTTATCAACAATGAGATCTAAAGATGGGTGGAACATTATGGATCTATAGCTAGTCGGTGCTTTCAATGAGGTTTAATTGAAGCATGTAATAAGGAACAATGAGTTGAATGCTTTCCTGGAGCAGCTCTATGGAATAGAGAAATTTTATTTCAGCTGCAGTATGAACACCATAAATGGTGCTTGAAAGTAAAGCACCAAGTGGATAACATGCTTCCAATAGCTAAAGCTTGGATATTTTTGAAGAATTTTTTAATTGTATATGTATAAACAAGTTGCACTAAGGACAGTGCAAAAATAAGGGGACAGGATTGTAATATCCCCAGGTAAAACCCCAGTTGTAATTATGAGTTGTAAACATGTTTGATAGGCTGGTGAGCCGAGTTATAATAAGCTAGAAGGCTTATGTGTTTATTAGGCCGGAGAGCGTAGATGTTAAGGCCATTAAGCCTAATTTTGTATATGTAAATACTCACATCATTAATATAATTACATCTTTGTGTGTAGACCAACCATGAAGAAATAGTTATGGGGGACTAAGATCCACTAGGTAGGGAAAGGGAAGGGGCTAAGAGTCAAGGAAAAGGGCTAAGCTAGAGGGCTTACCTCTAAGGGAATAATATTGTATTATTATTTCCTAGAGGCTAAGGTTTGGACATAACCTATGTTGTCCTAGGTTCCTAGGGGAAGGGAACGAATGTTAAGTGGAGCTCATGCTGCTTTAGGAAGACATGTGTCAACCTGGGTGCATGCAGTTTTAGGTGGGAAAGTCAATTCATTGGGATGCTCTCAAAAGGGAGGGAAGACTCCCCCCGCTTTCACAGAAGAAAACAGAGAGAGCCTTCACGCAACCAAATTTTCCTCCATTGTTGACCTCTGCAACCTCAGGGGAAAATCGACACACCGTTTTATGAAGCTAATTGTTTTTTCATGTGAAGCATGAAATGCTTGCATAGTGCCTGAGCCATATCGCACCTTAGTAATTTGTTGTTTCTACCCATGTTTTCTCTGGACTGGTGTGTCTTGATTCCATTACCAGAGCCCATACCCGATTTTTTTGTTGTGCTTACCCTCTAGACTTAGGAGCTGGATAGAAGAATCAAGTTGTCATGCCTGTGAGAAACTCTCTACAGGTGAGAGAGTGTGTTGAGGAAGTGAGCTCTCCTAGAGGAAGTCCAGTAGCAGCTACAGATCTCTAAGAATTCCCGATCTAGCCTATTGTTGAAGCCCAAAAAGGGAGGTGCAGCAGCCGATGGACTATCTGACAGTGAAGGTGTACACTCTTGGGGTGGAACAAGCATGTGGGGAATGAGAGTCCATGAGATGTGGGCATAAGTGGATCCTTGGAGGAATTCCTTCTTGTTGAACTCTGTGACTTCCCTGTCGACCTTGCTTAACCTAGGAATCCCTTTCCTAGTGGAGTTTAGTCCCATCTCGGGGGTGACCCACTGTTGAGAGTGATAAGCAGTGTGGTCTATGGCTGGGAGGTTCATGGAAGGTCTACACGCAATTGGTGGTATTCTATTAAAATATAAGTGCCAATTCTATGTTCATTTACATGTTGTGTAATTGTACATGTGATATAATTGATGAGTAATGCCTAGATATATTGTGTATGTTGTATGTGTAGGCTTATTGTTATTTCTGCATTAATCTGTGTATTATTAGAATATGTCGTCTGTATATGTTTATATATAGGTAGATGATAATTGTCATTTATATGCTTATATGAATGTGTATGATGTTTCCACAAGTATCTCTGTGTGGAATGGCCCAGTAGATTAAGGATGGGGTTGTCACAGAATGGTATCAGAGCATGAAAGTTTATTTTGGTGGCATGGCCCAGCTTGGTTGTCTATGGTCAGGGATGTAGAAAAGATACAGTCATTAGGTATCATTTCCCGATCAGAAGTTGATAGTCAAGGAAGTTACAAATATTGCAATGTCCCCAACCACCAACAGGTTGGGCAACGTCACTTGGAAACAGATGCAGCAGTCCAGAGATTTCGCACTCCAGAAAGATTGAGAGTATGGACAGTCTGGAAACCTCAAAGCCTGGAGTTCCATAGTAAATATCATTCATTGGATGCTGGGAATTTGAGGACCGTAGATCCACCATCCTTTGTGAATTCGTGAATTCAATGTTTTGTGATGTTTGTGATGTGTGGAAAGGGAAAACCTTGAAGTTCTGGAGCCCCAAGGTCTCGAAGCCCCAGATAAGTGCCTATAAGACTAGCGCTTGGTCACATCCAATGGTCACATGAGATTGGGGGCCAAAGAAAGAGGGCTAGTGCCCAGAAATTGTTTTTTAGAACAAAGAATGGATTAGAGATAGAGCTTGTGGGGCCCATGATTGAACAGACCTGCATCGAAATAAGTAAATAAGGTATGTAAACTTGAAGAGAGGATCCAACAAGGATCCAAGAGCCAATTCGACTCTATGAAATAAAAACAGTTGTACAAATATTGCCTTCCATAAAGCACCATTGTGCAAATAGTTATAACTTTTTGCTCAGGATTCTGAATTGATAAAGGAGGAAATCATTGGAAAGGTCTTGGAAAGAGGATTCCAGGTATTAAACCATCCATGATACATGATAATGAATGGACCATAATTTCATATGGAGATGAAAATAATGGGAATAAGGAAGGAATTTTTTATGGAATATGAAAGAGTTTGGAGATAAGATGTGACATCTCCAAAGATCAGTCCCACAGTTGGAGATATCACCTCCATTATTTCTATCAGAATGCGTAGTGGAAGCATGGCATGAATTTCATCAAATATGGCATTACAGAAGTTGAATATGCATGTCAGAAGGCTAAATCAAAATCAAATTTCTTCAAGAAATAAGTTGGTGTTAACTAACCAAGGTTACTCAGAGAAAATGACTAGAATTATAATTTGTTCATGCAGGAATTGGATCAAAGGAATCCAAATAATAATGGAATGTTGAAAATTATTATTAGCATAATATGTGGTTGCAAGTATGCAAGGTACACAAGGAAGGACTCCTAGATGGATTCAAGTCCATGAACATCCTAAGATAATGGAAGAAGAATTCATGAGAGGAGATGGTGCCTAACAAGAATCCATTGTAAGTGAAAAAGAGCCATGAATGGAAACCAAGAGGTTGTAGGTATCACTTGAAGTTATGATGGTAAGGTAAAAGAAGTACTTTCAGGTAATTCCATGTAGATAGAAAAGGAGGCATATGTGCATCCTTACAGTATGCTAGAGATTGGCTAGGCAAGTCAAGTTTGAGGCTAGTTGGCAAAGAGAATAGAAGAGTACAAGAAAACCTCAAGTACTAAAGTATTCAGTCAGGAAAGTGTTGAAGGAGTTCAATTCCGAAGAGTAACTGGATATTGAAGATCCAAAGTTTATAAGACAACATGTTTGGAATTATAATTCATCCAAATATGAGTTAGGATAGTAGAATCTATTATCACTCCAAGAAACCCTTTGTGGTTGCAGACCAAAGGTGCTTGGTAACTTAAGAAATGAATGTTTTTGTATTTTGTAAAGGTGGATCAATGGGACAACTCAATACAGCTTATAGCATTCAAACATGAAAATGATAAACAAATAGACAGTGCTTTCAAAGATTGATTAATCAGTAGGTAGCTTTAAAGTGGGTGGAGAACAAATTGTAACTAAACCAGTGCAAAGCAGGGTCTAAGAGACAATCAAGAGACTTATTATCAGGCTATGAGCTAAACAATGGGATAACATCCATTCAAAGCTTGACAACACAGATAATAATGCAGAAGAAAGATGGAAAGCTGACAATCAAAATTGAAAGAAACCTGTGATTTGTATTAACATAGAAAGTCTGAGTACAAAAAGAGTATTTCTCTATCCATAATCAAACCCTTTATCAAACTGAGTTCCTAGGCTTTATAGCCTTTACAAACAGTTTTCAGATCCTGAAAACATGGATCAAATCATTTAAAAATAGCAAGTCAAAATTTAGTTGCCAAATATGTGGGATAATCCCCAAGAATGAGGTCAATCCCAGATTTCATGATCTCTTTCTCTTGTTGACTGTTGGTGAAGTGAAGCATAGCCTCCCAAGGTTGACTAGTGACTCTTCCAAGAGGCAAAATTCGAATTTGCTGAGGTGGCAGAATATCCTGATTTTCTGTTCAACATAAATTGTCCATATCCTTTGAAATATCCTTTCTTCATCATATATCAAAAATGACTGCTGAACTAAGTCTGATAATTCATTAGACATGCATTGGAAAAGGTCCCAAACCTTTTCATATCAAAAATCCCTGACCTGTGCAGAAAATTATTCGAATTCTGGACAAACAGACTTTCGGTGGTTGACTGGAACAGTTCCTAGGTAATTTAACCACCGAAAGTCAGAATTTTCAGAAAAAACTGCCTTTGGGAAAAATCAATTTTCTCAGCCATGGAATATCCGTTTCGCACGTTCCAATAGCCAATCGACATATACAGATCGTAGGATTTCCAATGGTACAATCAGATTTGGATTTGGAGCTAGGGAAGATAGTCAAAATTTCCCTACAATATTAGGAATATTTCCTTCAAAAATGCTGGTGCGTTTTTGAGAGTTAACATTTGGCTCCAACTGGGATGGATACCTCCCTGCGAGGTGTCCAAGAACCTAGTAGACCTTGTGCCTTTAGTATTGGGCCATGGAGTCATTCATCCTTTTCAGTGGTTAATGAGCACACACATGGGCTCGTCTAAACCACCGAAAA
>JASDQU010735502.1:26357-42347 GCA_032191745.1 Picea mariana
TTGAATCCTCCCCAAAAAGAGGTTATAGAAAGAATGGTAGACTTTATTCAATTCTGGTTTGTTCAGAAGACCCAACTTGTACAGCATGCCCCGCGCTCAATATTTAACATATGATTCAGAAACTCACACACAAGAAACTAAAGTCCGTACTATTTCCAATGAAAGTGGTCCCACTACATTTGGAGTCTGTATGAAAAAGTTATGACTATTTTACCCAGAACACCTATTTATTGACTAGTTTTAGGACTGGTCACAAACCCTATATTCCACAGAGTGTATCTCCATAATTATAGCGAATCAAGAGCTGAAATTTTTACCAGAGGTACCTTGATATGTATTCTCAATACCATATCTATTTCACCATCTGAAGCGTTCTAGAAAAAAATTTATAGCAAAAATGGTAAGATGACCTGAAAATAACATACCTTAGAACACATCACCAAAAGACTTCATCCTCCCTTGAAATCCTGCCTTCTTTTACTTCTTCTTCCCTCTGAAATTTGACTTGTATCAAATGAATGTATAATGATATTTATTTATACCATTTATGTCTTTTCCTTTTAACATTAGGGCTGACCTGACACTTTCTTATTTTGTAATTATTTTCTTTAATTATTTTCAGGGCCTACATTTACTTCCTTTTTCAATTCACTTTGTCATCTTCAAAAATTCATTTCTCCTCAACCATGAGGATCCATGTGATGTGCCACATACCACCGGAAACATCATGATGTATACTATCCATTCATGGGTGTTGTATATGCATGTGCATTTTCCTTCATGTCCAAATACCTTTATAAATCTTGCGGTCCAAAACCCATGACTAGGGTTGACATCAATGACAACAATCAATCTTCCAATAGTTTTTTGCTTATTGGCCCCTCCCAAAGTGCAGGATGTCTAATAGGCCTAGAATCATGTTTTTGGAAAATTTGGCTGCCCACTGGAATGGTTGCTGAAATGGTTTGCCAAAGGGTTCCATACCCATAGTCTATAGGTAAAATTTATAGGTGAACTCTGGGAACTTGTCCATGTCTGTTACGTGATGTTCTGAGTACCTCAATTTCTCCATGTCATGGCCTAACATATTTCCTACTATACGTACCCCTTCTGGAATGTGCGACAAGATAATGGCTATGGAGACCTGCTTGCATGGTGACATTGGTACCGCCTGCTTGCCCTTCCGTTGTGGTGGCTGACTCAAGGTTCCAGCCTCCATTATTTTCTCTTCTGCATACTCCTCTAGTTGGTTGGTGAAATCTTCCTCCATGCCCTCCTATGGCTGTTCCGACGTGTTTGTGAGTGAACCTTCTGGCGCTGTTGTTTCCTCCTAGTTCAGGATTGTCCCATTAACTCTCGGGCATTCTTCAGGGTTTTCGGAGTGCGAATGATTTCCTGTGTCCTCAACATGTTGTCCATGTCCCCCTTCTGGTACATCCATGTCCATGCCCACTAGTGTTGTCTGCTGGGTTTCTTCCTCAATAGGTGTGGGGTTTCCTGGTATCATATCGAGGCATGTGATTTCGTCCACATTGACGACTTCTCAAGGCTGAAGTGGTTGGTGTTTGATTCCCTGTGATTGTGGTGAGGATATGGCGTTGCTTCGGGGTCGTTGGCCAGTCTAGTTTGGTTCTCCCTATTTGGGTGGTGCCATGGTGTTAAGGTTGTTTTCCGTCGAATGTAGTGGCCTCCATAAACTCTGCAAACTTCTCTCTCGACTCTGTAAACTCTTTTTCTCTATGATTTTCTTAATTCCCCAATAACCTCCCCAATCCCGTGTATTTTCTTATATAGGAATCGTGTGAAGATTTTTAGAGACATTAGCCCTTTTGTGTTTTAATTGAACCAACACTTCCCGTGTACTTTCTATTAAATTCCCTTGTCGTCTCCAGTTGGTGCGATGAATGCGACATCTCGTCCGTCATTCTTATCCTTTAATTTTGATAGTCATTGTTCGTTGGTGGTTATTTTCTGTATATTTCTTTCCCGTTGTTTCTTATTTCCTACTAATTCCCACTTTGTAGTGACCATTGGCATTTTTCTCCACCGTGGTGGAATTCCCGAGTTTTCATTCTCATTCTCTTCTTGGTTCCCTATGCCTTTGTTAAATGTTCATATTTTTAGCAAAGTCTCTCCTCTATTTTTTATTTTTATTTTTATTTTCCAGGAGGTCAACTGTCCTTGTACAACTTCAGTCGGATCCCATTGATCATCCCTCTAAGTTCTGTTCCTCTTAAATCCTTGAATTGTATAGCTCCCCCATATGTGATAGTATTTACTTCGTATGGTCCTAACCAATGCATTCTGAGTTTTCCTGGGTGCTGAAGGGATTTGATGTCATACACCAAGACTAAGTCTCCTTCCTTAAAATTATTTTGCTTGATATGTCTGTCATGCCAAGATTTGTCCCTTGCTTTCTGTACTTCTTGGTGGAACCCTGCTAGAATCCTATCTTCCTCCATGATCATCAACTGATTTATCCTTTCCTGTACTGCACCTCGTTTCGTCATGTTTGTAATTCCTGCTACGCACAGACTAGGTACCAAAAATTATAATGGCACCATAGCCTCTTCTCCATACACCAATCTGAATGGAGTTTGTCCTGTCAATTTCTTGCATATGGCCCTATATTTCCATAATACCACTGGTATCTTCAAGTCCCAATCATCCCTATATATGTTGCAGATTTCGTTAGTGCATTTTCAAGGATTTTTTAAAAATCTTCCAGTGTTCCATTTGCTTGAGGATGATATGGTGTACTCTTTTGATGATGAACTTCAAATTCCTCAGTCATATCCTTAACATTACTTTTAATGAAGTGAGTGCCTTGGTCACTCATTAAAATCCTCAGGAAACCAAATCTAGTGATCACTTGCTCAAACAGGAAGTGTGTTGTTGTCTCTGCGCTGCAATCTTTTACTGGTGTTGCTTCCACCCATCTTTTTAGGTATTCCATCGCAGTGATAATGTACCTCGCTCCTGACCCTTTTGCTGGTGGGTTAATTGGTCCCACGAAGTCTATTTCCCATTTGTCAATTACCTGCAAAGTTACCTGTGGTCGCAGGGGCATCTCATCCTTTCTATTTGGTTTACCAACCCTCTGGCATACATCACATTTCTAGCAGTAGTCCTTTGAGTCTCTGTGAATAGTCGACCACCATAATCATACGTGCAATACCTTCTGTGCGATAGATTTGCCTGCATAATTTCCTCCTGCTATTCCCTCATGGGCTTCTACTAAGATCCTTGGTCTTTCATGTTATAGCACACATATTCTCAATATGCTATATGCACCCATTTTGTATAAGTATCCTGCAATTAGTTGGTAATCTGCAGCCTTAACTACCATATTTTTCTTCTACATGATGTTGTATTCCTATGGCGCAGTCCATGTACTCAAGTACTGGATGATGTCTACGAAGTATTCATCAGCTATATGGATTGAAAATAACTGTGCGTCGGGAAAGTTGTCCTCTAGATTCATAGGTTCTTCTCCGTTAGTAATCCATGACAAATGATCAGGTCCTGTGTTCAACTTTCCTGGTTTGACTATCAGTTCAAAATCAAATTCTTGAAAAAAAAATAACCATCTACAAATTCTCCCCCCCAACATTGGCTTGTTGACGAGGTATTTGAGCGCTGAATGGTTTGTGAACATCTTGAAATGTTTTCCCAATAAATAATGTCTGAATTTTTGGAGCATGTAGACCGTAACTAGGCCTTCCCTCTTTGTAGTGTTGTAGTTGTGATTCGATTTTGAGTTTTTTCTGCTAGAAAATTCTATAGGATGGTCCAATTCTCCTGCTCTTGGCTGTGCGAGAATAGCTCCAAGTGCTATGGCTGATGCATCTACATGTACGTGGAATGTCTTTTCCCAATCCGGGAATACTAGTATTGGTGCAGTTACCATATTCTCTTTCAGAGTATCGAGACCGTGTTGACAGTCCTCATTCCACTAGAACTTTGTGTCTTTCCTTAGCAATTTCTCCATTGGTGTAGTGATCTATGCATACCCTTCTATAAATTTCCCATAGTATCACGTGTGTCCCAATTTTTCTCTCAATCAACGAACTGGTTTTGGTGGTGGCATGTTAATAATTATTGCAATCTTAGCAGGATATACTAACAAACCTTACTTGCATACTATATGGCCCAATAATATCCCAAAAGGTGTTTTGAAGATGCACTTCTTGATATTTAACGAAATCTAGCACTGCTTGCATCTTTCTAACATTAGCCACATGATATCTACGTGGTATTTCAATAGACTATAGACTGTCCAATTGTCCAGATATACCTCTAGAAACTAGTTGATAAATTCTTTAAATGCAGCTATGACTACTTTGGAAAATATTGCTAGTGCATTCTTCAATCCAAACGACATGATTGTATATTGGTAGGATCGCCATTCCGTGGAAAAAGTGGTCTTGTATCTGTCTTCTGCTGCTATCTTGAACTGATGGTATCCTGAGAACTCGTCGGTGAATGAATAAGCTTCCTATCCTCCTACATTCTCTAGGACTTCATCTGTGAATGGGGTAGGGAATGGGTCATCTAGGCACACATCGTTCAACTTTCTCAAGTTGACGCATATTCTTATCCCCCCTTGTTTCTTCTCCTGAACTACCATCAGGTTTATCCATTCCAATTCTTCTACAAGTTCTATGATTCCGGCCTCCAACATCCTATCGATCTTAGCTTTGAATTTTTGCTTATATATCAAGTTTTGTCTATATGGTCACTGTCTGATCGGTATTGCCTTAGCTTTAAGCAATATTTTCATTTCACCTAGATCTCTTGCTATTCCTTTCATTTCTATGAATGTTGTTGGGAATAGGTCGTTGTATTCGCGCAGTAACTTTGTTATACTTTCCATTGTTTGCTCATCCCAATAGTCTCCAATGATGGCTATTTTGGGATTCTCAACTGTCCTGATGTTGACTTTATTTACCTTGATCGACACAACAATCACTTTTGATTCCAGAGGTGGACCTTCCACTTCCCTCTCACCTTCAACTTCCTCAATCTAAATATCGCATGGGTCATTTTCATCTGGTGCTTCTTCCTACACATGGTAACATGACAATAGTTCTTTCATTGTCTGTCTATTTTGCTGTTGTTCTATTATGAGTTCGACTTCTAGTTGCTTAATGAATATCACCCCTTAGACTTGCTTAAGTGCTGCATCTATGTTGGGGTTCTCATGCTCAAATGGGAAAGTGACTGTAAATTTTGTTGTAATACTATCCAGCTTGTAGTTTCTTTGCATAGTTCTTGGTATGTATACCAATTCGTTGGGATTCCCTCTAATGTGTGCATGAAATGGTGAGGCCATTCCTCCAATGGTGTCATTTTCCACAACGCTCTACACTTCTCCAAGTGTTCTGCTGGTGCCTACTGTCCATTATATTTATGCCACTAGTTTCTTCCTTATTCTATACCAAACCTAATGCGCAGTAACCACTTACATTGGTACCAGTCCTTGATTGTTTCTTTGTGCACACCCCACCATCTTGCAGGTGTCTCCTTGAGTGATATATCTAGGGCTAAGAGCCTCTGATTTTCTAACACTTCATCTTCGTACCATGTTAAGAATGTTTCTAGGTCATTCGCCCCATGGAAGCTGGGAGGTTCCCTTATCTCTGTACCTACCCATCTTAATGGGCGGTCTATTCTTGTGCATCTCCTTGTGGAGACCTTGTGTAACCTCTGTTGCTAATTCTCTAAGCCCGTATCTAAGTTTGACGCACATGAGGTGATACTTCACCAATTGAGTATCCCATATGCATTTGGGTTTATGTAATCCTCATCTCACGCAGTTTTTTTGTACAACTGATTAATTTCCTCTAGGTCCAAGAAAGTAGGCTCTATAAACATCTCCCCTTCTAATGGATCCAATGGTGCAATGACTCTGTATTCTCCTGACTCAAAGGTCATCTTTTGCATCTTTAAGTTGATTATGGCTTGGTTATCAAACACCCAGTCCAAGCCTAGCAATGCTGGATAAGGTGTTGTGCCATCCACTATCTCAATGACTTCGAAATCAGATTTTGTCCGTACTCCATCCAGGTCTACTGTCACTCCTTTTAGTATTCTAATTGGTAGAACTCTATGTTGGTTTGCGAGTTTCAACTGAACAAGTGAATATCCTAATGTGGGTTCTCCCATACATTTCCATGTCTTCTTAGGTAATACATTGACTTCGGATCCTAAATCCAATATAATATCTCCCATGTTGAAATCTCCAATGTTGGTGTTCAACCTGAATTCCCTACTTGTTCTCCTCCTTGTATGTAGGTTATCAACAATTTTCTTCTCTAACTTTTCTTCTTCTTCTACGCTACATCTTTCTAGCATGTTTTGTAATAATTTAACAGAGGGTGGATCATTTAGTAGTTTTACACATGATTGCAAAAATCCTTTAATCGTACTTACTTTTTCCATGGCCTGTGTTTCTTTGGTGTGATCCAACAATGAAGGCATCTCGTACTCAGGGTACTTCCTTACCATACTGCGTGGTTGATGTCGACGCAATGTCTAGCTTAAAAAATTCTTGTCTGTCTTGCTTGAATATCTCCTTCTCGTTCTGTGCATCAAACTACTTCCTTGGTTCGACATTCTTTTTCACCCTTTGGTGTTGTGCTAGTTCTTGTAGTACGACGTTATTTCCTATTTTAGCTCCACCTCGTGTAACTATGTTGATGTTTCTATCTTCCTTCATCCCTCTCTTTTGCTGAAATTCACTGAACATTCTGATTGTTGTGATTCCTCTTCTCTTGGATTTTTCCTAATAGTGTCGGGCATTCTTCCGTGTCATGATCTGATGCACGACAATACATATAGGTCGCTGGTGGAAGTGGAAATTCTCTTGCGTAGTGTCCTAGTTGTTGACAATCGTGACATACCACTGGGCCTCTACCTTTTCCAAAGCCTCCTCTTGCTCTTCCTCTACCTTTGTATCCAACTTGATCACCTCGATGTGCGTTATATTGAGGCGCCTAGTTATACTGCACAATATTATAGTGTGGCTGCGCGGTATTGTATGGTTGCTGCACATTGTTATACTGCGGTTGCACAATGTTGTACGGGGTTGGTACTTGATTAAACTGGGGTGCGACTTGCCCAGTCACAATTTCTACCTATACCCGATATGCATATGATGTTCTTTCCCTCATCAACTCCATGGTTCTGCAATCTTTTTCATCGTGACCTACTGACTTGCAAAAATTGCAATATGAGCTCTTCGACACTGTCTGGTACTTCTGCATCATTGGGTAGTGATATGGATCATGAACCTATTTCTTATGAATCTCTCACCATAGTCCTCCTATTCGTAATGGATTTGGAATTCCTACTGCCATGTACTACACGAATGTTGGACATTCGTTCTTATGGTGTCCTTCTGTCCTACATGTGGTACACCAAAAAAATTCTCTTTTATCGTTATTCTTGTTCTGGTTTACCTGGAATGTTAAGTTCTCTAGATCCTCCTTCAACTCCTCAATGGTTGGATCTGTCTTCTAATATTGGTTCCCTTCCAGTTGTAGGTCTTCCTGTAGAGCCTCTACCTACGTCTGAAACTTCTGTTGCTGCAGTGGATATTTCAAGTGTGGTAATAGTGAATTGACGAACATGTGCCTATGTTGCATATCTGTCATGATGTATTTTAGCTTTCCCTTTAGTCACTTGAATCTTTGGTCAATCTCCCATATGGATTATCCTGGTTTCTGTCTGATCTCTATCATATCGTTCGTGTATTAGTCCTCTGAACTCGGCTTCTGGAACTCATTTATCAACAACTTCTTGATATCTCCAATCATTCTGGTTGTCCTTGGCAAACTGTTTGCAGCTAAACTCATATACCAATCTAGTGCACGATCTCTTAATGTGATGGCTAACTGTGAAAGTTTAGTGTCCTATTCTGTGAACTGTTTTTCTTCCCAAATATTTTCACAGATAAACAGGTGCTTCTCTCGGTGCTCCGATGCTTCACCTTTGAATTCTAGTAACCTGATGGTTGGATCATGTCCTTCCATATTAAATGTTGAGCTACTACCTCCACATGGTGTAGATACTTGACCACTGCTTCCTAAACTGGATCCCCCAGTTGTTGTTCCTTGTGTATATGTACTTCCTGTTGTCTTCCTTCTCCCAAAATTCGGTTGTCTAAACGATGTTCTTCTTCTTGGTGTATTAGTCGCACATGGGTTTGTGGGTTCCACACTGACACAGATATGGATAGGAGTGCTGCCTTCTAATTCCACTCTTGGACCTCTTGTCTTCCTCTAATCTGTCATGCACAAGATTTTCTCAATATTCTCCACAACCCAGAGATCCTCTACCTCCTCTTCATCACTTGCCAAGCCTTCCCTCGCAACTACGACTCTCTTCTTGGTGTTCACCTTGTATTGGTAGGGTACTCCACTGCACGTCCTTCTAGCTGTTGCCATGATCCAATTGATCTGGTTATTGTCCATCATAGTTGGTTCCAAGGCATCCTCCTTATTTCCTTTATCCCCTTCTCTTTCCATTTCTCCTTTTCTTGTCAGTGCTTCCCCCTTCCCCCATGCATACAGGGAAGTTTAGATGGTTGAATCCATTGTCATTACACCTTTTTCATATAGAAATATATTAATGGAAGTATATAATGATATGATAGACCTACCTTGAGGTCCCTTTAAGAATTCTTGTTCAGCTGCGCTGTCCGACTTTGTTGTATCTACTGCGAACTCTGTGATAAATCCGACAACAATGTTGTCTAACCAGAAATTTACTGCGTGCGTAAACTTATTATCAATTCACTGTAGTTGTGCAGTCTCTTCAGGATTCCATTCTAGCTATCTAATCCGATTCATAGGATGGTTTTCTTTCAATCTCTTGATCCACTCCTGCAATATGTGTGGGAACTCACAGAAAAATACTTCATGCAAGTCAATGAATAAATACTTGTCCAGATATTTGCACAGTGTTAGCTTCGGGTTTCTGTTATATTTCTGGGCAAACTCGAGCTCCTTTGTCTTCAACCATATTTCTATATCTACCTTCATAGGATTCCATGGTCTCAACATCCCTTTTTAGGTTTGAATTCTTTTTCCTTCTTATCATCTGATCCCGTATGGTTTTGACACGTATTTCGTAGATCTCATATGTTCAATCCCATTGCCTTTCAATTAGCCGAAAACATAACCATTTGTTGGTTTCTTTTACTTTTATCTCTCTACTCTTATTGGTCTTGAGGGATTCTAATTCTGATTCTCATTGACCATTACATATTGACCCCGGTTCATAACTAAGAAGCTTCCAAACAAAACCCCTTAAAGACTATCAACCCCTCTGGTAACCTAGAGGGAAATGAAACACATGGAGTCCACTGCATAGTCTCACTTGAGATAACTCTATGGGTGGATACAATACTCAGGTTCTTGCAACCTGGGATTGAGAGAGATTCTTGCTTGTGCACCGTGCCCTTTATTTAGTCCATTTAACCTCTAGTTGTAATATTCATTCTATGCATGCATGTAAAATAACAAATCTACTTAATTAACTCATTCATTCAACATTTATCAACTAATAAAAACCAAAGACACATTCATTCAGTCCCATAACATAGTGTTACCATGATTCACCCCCTTCTGGGTTACGTCCACAAAGATCTCGCTCTCAGGATTTTATTATAGTTTAGAAAGGTATCACGTTGTGCTTGGTTACAGTCTTAGTCCCTCTTCTTTCCCAAAGGCTCCTCGATCCTTGTGAAGCTGACTAGATCAAACTAGGATCCTCAACCTACGATATTACCCTCAGGATCAAGTTATTCATGACTTCTCTAGCTCACTAGCTTAATGAATTATACAATCCTTACAATTTCCTTCCTCTCTGTCCCTCTCTGTGTTCCGTCTGTTTCTCTCCCCATCTAGATATCTAGCTCTATGTATATATCGCCTCTCCTCTCTCTCTTTGTCTATATATCCCTTCTATATCTCTCCTAAGTACCACTTATTTATATCTTTGGCCCACCAACCATTACAATGTATTACAAAAACCCTAACCCTAGCGTAGTTAGATCTTCCATGCATGCACACTTCCTAATTTTCCTTTCATCTGTCTCTTTCCTCTTGCATGCTTCTCTTCCAAAAATATCCCTTCTTCCTGATTCAACCTGCATCCAATAGTTTCCCACCACTTATCATTCCAAATCCAAGTTTTGATTAGTGGAAATAACATCCATCACACTGTTTTGGATGAGGGAGCCTCCACCTGTGTCATGTCTTTGCCTTGTTAGAGAGACCTTGGTTCTCCTACTCTTACCCCATCCCCTACCACCCTAAAATAATTTTATGGACATGGTTTCCAACCTCATGGACTCTTGCAATCTTTTTATGTGACATTGAAGGGTAAGATTGTTTCGGTCGATATTGAAGTGGTCGACGTGCCCTTGGATTATAATTTGTTACTTGGTCGTATTTGGTTCTATGCGATGACTGCCATTGCATCTTTGATGTTTCATATCTTATGATTTCCCCATCAAGGAAAAATTATCATTGTTGACCAACTCAAGTATAAAAATCCAGATCTCCACAATGTTGTAGCGAATAATATCCCTTTTTTAGGACATAATGGTTTTGAGAGTGTAGGTGTAGGTCTTCTTAAGGATTCCTCTCTCATGGGGGTTTTTCCATTGCATGCTCCTCCCACCACATAGGTTTCCACGTTAAACATGATTTTAACTCAGGTGTGGCGATCCTTAGAATTATCCGATCCTTTGGTAGTACCTGGTCTCTCTGAGCATAGCTCACTGTCTCTGTAAATATTTTTAGAAAATGAAATAGACTAGAGGAAACAATCTTTGGGGGGAAGGTCTCAAGCCTATGGGCATCATTCTAGAGAAAAACCACTAGCTTCTATCATGCAATATGGGGGAAAACTCCCTCTAGAGAAGCACGCTGCTATGAGTGATCCTCATTCGAGGGTCATTCCCCTCATGACCTAGTAGTCTTTTCTAGGAACGAGCTCAGTATTTGTTCTTTCTCATGCTCGTTAAAACATGATAATTGGTTACCGAGTACACTTTTATCTCTATTTTGGACTCGTAAAATCTATATAAAAAAGGAACTCTTTGGAGTTTCCTTTAATTTCTTTTCAGACTCCCTAAACATGAAAATATTACCGAGTGATCTTTATTTCTATCACACTTGTTAAAAGGTTTGAAAGGTTGTCTTGTCAGTGGTATTTTATCTCTTTTTTCGGACTCGCGAGATTAATTACGAAAAAATACTACTCTAATCAAGCATGATTAGAAGAGTTCCCCCCTGTATTTTTTTACACTTTTTTCGGGCTTGGGAGACTAAATTTACGACAAATTCATCCATGGAGTCTCGTTTAAGTTCTTTTCAGACTCTCTAAACATGAAAAACTACTTAGTTTACCTTCTTTGGGCTCGTAAAACTATGCATCGAAGGACCTATGTGAGTCAAATATCCAGGACTCATCTGGGACTGAACCCCTCCTTCTTAATGTTCGTTAGAGATATGGTGAGGGACTCATCCAAAGGATGAGCTATACTGAGCATCTATTATCCTCCTCAAGCTTGTTAAAAATAAAAAGGTACTCATCTGCCTGGATGGGGGAAAAATTGAAGGAAGTGGGTCAAGTTTCTTATCCTTTATGGCATCTATTGTCGCGCTTGAACATGGTACCTATTTGTGTCTCGTATTACATTTGGGTAATATGATTGTCTCCGAGTCATACCAATTACATGTGTCTCTATACTTTTTCATTCCAGTCGAAGAATGCTCTTATTATCATCACATTACATTCTTGGTACTCGTTGAGTCAATAATTCCAAGTCATTTTCCATGCCTTGCAATGTTCAAGGGAAGTTTCACTTCAAGCCATCCATATGCAATATTACCAGTTTCCATTTCTCGTGTCAGTCTATACTCGTTCGATTCACCATATCACTTCACTTTCCCCTGTCAGTTTCATGTCGATGATGGGGGATACATCAAGGCCCTCCTTCGATGCATTTGTTCCTGCCGAATTCAACACATTATCCAGGAATTAGACTTAGAAAATAGTTAGTACCTTGGGACCTGAATGCCTCAATGGAAGGCCTCCTCACTTTCGACAATAGGTTTACATCATTGACCTCTAGTTGGATGATTCCATGAATGTTCAATCTGAGCTCATTTATTCACATTCACTGGAATGTACTAGATTACCTTTGTAGTCATTGACATCATTGGTGATTTCCCTCACACTTGTTAATGGTTTACATCAATGAACAGTAATCAAGTGGTTTCTACCATGTTAGACATCAAACTATCTATTCACATGGATAGATTCATACTACATTGGGATCGGGACAAAGACTTTGGGTCGGGAGTTCACTTTTTTATATGCTTTACCTAGGCTACGATGTAAATCATTTGAGCATGTAGATATATATACTGTCACATAGATCCACATTGTATTGATGTGTGGCTATGTTTTGTCATTTCATATCTTCATTGTGTATTCTTTGTGGCTGCAATCAGTTCATTTCATGGAGGTATGGATCCACGTTGTATCTTTGGTGGCCATATCCTTAGTCAATATTCTCATGGATACATAGTGTATTTGTCGACGATTATGCTTTGAGTCATATCATATTCCGAGCATAGGTATGTTTTCCTTGGAAATGGAACATATATTAATAATGTTTGATGATTTTTTTCAGTGTCTACTAGGTTCTCCCACTCCATCACCCTTGCATTGAATAATTTGTAAACTATTTTGATCATCAATTTCTCTTCTGACCTCACACTTTAGGGGGCATCTGTTACACATCAAAATGTGACATTTGTGTTTCTCACCCTAAGGGTTACAAAGTGTCATATGAAACTTCCCAAGTGTCACATTCACTTTGTGAGTTTTCACCACCCATTGAAACCATTAAAACATTTTTTTATGACCCCTAAGTCATATGGGAGGAGGAAAACCATCATTTCTAGGTCAAAACACACTTTTTCCTTGGAAACGTTGACATGTTTTTGAGCATTTATGAAGGGTGGCGACCCCCTATCCATAATGGGGGTGAACACATGGCACCCCCTATACCACTATAGGGGATTTCCATTGCTAGGTTGGCGCCATGTTTCTCACTTGGGGGGAGTGTCATTCTTGTTGAGAGAAAGGGGGGATCTCCCCCACCTTATTATATGGGACAACTCTTTGAGATGGGGTTAGTTGTGTTCAACCCTCATGCTTGGGATTCATTTTAGGATCTGATCCAAGCCTCAAGGACCAATATTCTCAACCATACCCCTCATTTTCTTATGGTTGTTGTGCCTTTGAAGCCTATATTATGAGGGCTTTCCAAGGAGAAAAGGAGGAATCTAGATCCGAGCTTATCAAACCTCTGGTCTAGTGAGGAAGAAATAAATAATAACATCATTATTTTGATATTATATTGTTCATGCAAAGGGTTGGATGTGGAGGACATAAAGGAGCTTCCACATCTTCAAACTCAAATTGTAAGTACTTTCTTTTGGTTCTCAAATTAATATACTTGGCCTATTTCCTTCAAGTATGTGTACTTTTGCATCTACTTGTCTATTGTCGTTCAATATTCACAGGTAGATATGTTTAGTTAATTATATAGAGTGGAAAAAAGGTATCTTTTTTGTTGTTTGCAGGATCAAGGATCCTAGGAATCAAGCTCAAGATTTGGAGCATCAAAGGACAATCACCGGAATAAGGTATGTCACACTTCTCTTCTCCTCATTTAATTAGCTAAGTTAGATCTGAAAGGAATATAAAAACCATTTGTACTTTTCTGTCTTGGTAATAAGGGTTTGATAATCCAAGGGAGATTTCACCTATCTGTAGGGGAAATATTTCATAACATTGAGGAAGCCAATCATGCAATGAAAAATGTGATTCATTCAAATAACGATGGATATCGAGATAATATTCCATGGTTATTTGCAAAGCAAAAAAGCAATGTTGTAAAAGAGGTCATTAGGAAAATTAAATTTCCCATAGGATTTTCTTCAAACATAAATAATACCTTAATGAAGAAAGGTGAATTTGGGGGGGGGGGGTGTAGAAAATCATGATTGACATATCTTCATTATTGTAATAATTTATTTATTTATTTCTATATTGGTATACATTTTTTTGTTACAATATGTTCTACCTCTAATGTTTATAATGATTCCTTTTTTGTTACAATATGTTTAACCCCTATCTGTTCCAGGCATATTTGACAACAACATAAAACAATTCATATATAATCTTGGCAAATACATGAGGTAAGTAATGATTTCTATGGAAAATGTTAGTTGCAAGACTTGTTGACATGTATTTTAATTGCAATATATATAGTTTTTTGTTGATACCTATGATTTTATTTCATCATGTGTAGGCGGTTTTCATCTAAATAAATTCATAAAGAATATATAAAGTATTATAGGAGAGAAATTGTAACATTCCTTGTTACCCACAACTTGGAAATTTCTCCAATACCACAAGGTAATGTACTCAACCTCAAGTTGAGTCACGCCACACAAATTTTCTTCACTGATACAAATTCTAATTGTGGAAATAATTCACCAAGACAGATCATGCACTTGGAAATGATCTTATGTCGTGTGTGACAATTTTTCCCAGTGCACACGACAACTTTTCCTTTCCCTAGTGTGCACACAACGATTCAAGCCTCAAACCAAAATCTCGTTGCCAATACTACTAAAATTGACTAAAACATACCAATTATTAACCACTATGCCTTGGATATGCAACACACATTCATTTCTACAACATATATAATCCATGAACAAATATATACAATTACAACACAATATAATTAACATAAATATGCACATTACTCAACAAAATAATATAAATAAGAAGAAGACTTATCTTTTGCTGTAAATCACCAACTTCATGTAGACCTTAGACATTCCTCCCAACCATATACCTCATTGCTCATAATATCTTAGTAGTGGGTCACCCCTGAGATGGGGCTATGAATCCACCATGGTAAAGACCACTCTCACCAATCCCACTAAGGTCATACAATAGTCAAGACATAGAATAAGTCCAAAGGAACCAACTCTATCAACAGTTTCCACTCACAACCTCTCATTCCCCATAGCTTTTCCCACCCTTAGAAGTGTACCCCTTATCTTATCAACAATCCTCCAGTTGTCCCACTTCCCTTCTAGGGATTCAAAAATAGGCTGGCCATGAAATCTCAAAAAGTTAAGACATTGGAAACACAAGTCCACACTCAGAGAGTTATGACACCCACTAGACCTGCAGACAAGGGAAACCTATTCCCCAACAATTGTCTCACCCTGAGAGGTTTCTCAACAGGCCTGCCAACCTACTTCTTCAAACCAATACCACCAAGTATTTAAAGGATAACCCAAGCTCCATAGCTCCACTCTTCCCTAATGGTAATAATGATGGCCAACATGAATGAATGACCAAGAATGAATGAAAATTACATTAATTCTCAATAATATATATGCATGTGGCCTTTATGACACTTGGAACACAAAGAACCACCTTTTTCTCCATTTGGTAATTTGTTCCTCTCACTTAGTAGCTTATGATAAAATTATAACATAAATCTTATGACTTAGGAATAATATTGTTTTATTCCTTGGCTTAAGCCCCCTTGAATTATCCCCTTTTCTTAATCCCTTAGCCCCTTTTCCATCTTGTGGAGTCCTATCTCCCTATTCTCTTTCATATGAATTGGTATGCAACAATGATGTACTTTATTAATAAGAGTGATTTCATTTACAATGATAGGATCACTATCCTTTGGCATCTAGGATCTCTGGCCTATTAATCACATGCATTCTAGCCCCAAAATATCCTAGCTCACTATCCTATAAAACATATGTACAATTATAACTAGGGATCAACCTATGGGTATTAAATTACCCTCCCCTTATTTATGCACTATCCTCAGTGCATTATATACACATGTACAATCAA